>BGPT01001245.1:55670-70032 GCA_003297045.1 Symbiodinium sp. clade C Y103 | reverse complement strand
ACACGCCCCCGGACCGTTGACCCACTTTACGTCCCTTCCCGGCTATTTCAGGCTGTCATGCAATCAGTGACTTTGACGCAATCTCTGTAGTTTATGAAGGTTGTTCTGTTGCCAAGCGGGCTCAAATTTTCAAAGCATTGATCCACAATGGACCCCATCAAGACGGGATGTTTTCAATGATGNTGAAGGTTGTTCTGTTGCCAAGCGGGCTCAAATTTTCAAAGCATTGATCCACAATGGACCCCATCAAGACGGGATGTTTTCAATGATGGTTTCAAGATGGCCTTGGTCACGGCCAGGGTATGTGGATGGTATCCCATGTACAGGTGGCCACTTCCAAAATTGCAGCAATCTGATGATTAAAATAGACTTGTTCTCTATTCCACGCTACAATAATGGGACCCACGCTGAATTTTCACGGCATTCCCCCCTAGGTATGTTAGCCCATACATCAGCCCAGCATAGCCCAGCCACATATCTGGCCCTGCCTGGCGGGTTGATCTCGACTTTTTTTTTCAGTGAGGTGCCTCTTCTTCGCTTCCAGCGTGGGATGCAAGAGAGGAGATCTATGCCTTTTCTGCCATCATCCCCCAAAGAAGGCCAAAGANCAAAGAACCCAGGTGGCGGCCCCTAAAACCTCAGCGTGACGAGGTGAAGGCGTTCATCACTCAATCAGTGAAACAGCTAAACCTCCAGACCCAAGAGCCGCAGGACAGGGGTCTATGATACACATTGATACACATCGTATTTTTCCAGTTTGGTAAGGTGACTGACATATCCTCTGGAATGGTGGTGGTGCCACAATGGTGAAGTCCAAGTGAAAAAAATGATATTTGGATATATTATGATATAATATGATATATTGGGGTTTGTCTGAGGACAAGGTACCCGCAAAAGCCACTGGTTTATCATCATGTTCCATATTTTTCAGGAAGGAATGGTTAAAATCTCTAGTTTCAGGCACGCCATTTGGATCCATTTGAGTTCCCAGGAAGTGGTTATTCGCCTCCAGTTCGAAGCACAACGCTGCAACTTTGCCCGCAGTTTCTGCCTACACGAGCTTGATCGCTTAGGAGGGCAGGGTAGCCGTGAGCAGAGAGATGGAGGGGCGAACGTGGTAACTACTCAAAAAGTGCCTCAGCTGATTCTTTCTGAGTGTTCGGCATGGGCACTTTTTTGCATGGGTTAATCCACCATTTGGATCTATTTCGGAAATCTCATCTTGCTATATTTTGCCATTTACTCAATTAATTGTGAGGTATTTTTGCCCATATTTCAATTATATTGATGATTTTGTCTGGCACTTTTTTGGGTCCTGGATCGCCAATCCAAGTCAGGGGACCCGTGAAGCAAGTGGGACTTGTGAGGGCAGAATGTGCTTTTCTCTCTAAGATTGTAAATGATGTACTTTGGGACTGCGTCCTGAAATATGGCTCAAAACTGAGAACTCATGGGCCACAAAATGGCCCAGGTGATTTCCAGAATTGAAACATCCTTATTTGGTTGTTAAAGATGTTCATTGCATGTCCATCTGTCCCTGATGAACTCAAACTAACAAGAGAATTTTGGAACGGGCTGTTGAAACCACCCACAGCTTTTGAGCCAACCATTGGCCTTAACATGAAGTCCTGACTTTGGCGGACCTGCAGGAAGTTTTCTGGTGACACAAAGGGGCATCTTCGCCAAAATTGTATGTTTTTTTTTTGTTCACAAAGTGCACCCCCGAAAAATTGCACCTTGGGTCCAAAGTTGGGCACGGGCAATGCCAGAAAGATGTCAGTGTCCACTTTGAAAGTCTGAATGGTTTTCGGTGACACTGAAACCCTACAGAGAGTGCTACAGTGAATGTTTCAACCGTACAGAAAGAGGCAGTACTTGGATCCACGGAGAGGGCTCGTCCAATTAATGCAACTCATCGAAACTCCGTCAAATTTCCTATAGGAACATCGAAGATTTCAGATGGATTTTTGTTTTTTTTGAACCGCCCCAAAGTCGGATCCGAATTTGGAGAGGAGAAACAGAAGAAATTAAACACATGTCAGCATGTCACTATCAGCGCACCGCGGCAGAAAAGTGAAAAAACTTTTAAGAGCTCATAGTGTGTCAGAGGTTAGCTGTTCAGCAGTCAGCACCAAAGTTTCGATTCAAGTGTGCATTTAATTCCAATGCAGATGGGGCAAATGGACAAATCCTACTGAAATAGTGCCAAGTCATGGTAAATCATATTTTGAATTCCATTTGTTTGTTTTTTTTTGCGTCCACTATTTCTGTGTGTTAAGTCCCATGAAATCCCATGAATTCCTCTCAATCCTCCCATCAAAAAGCACCAAAATATCATTAGGCAACAATTAGGTAAATGTCAATTTTTGTTAATGTTTAAATCCGATCAAAACTGCCCATGAAGTCCCATCAAAAATCCCATCTTCAATGCCATCAGAAATCCCCATGAAATCCCATCAACAGTCCCATCAACAATCCCCGGTGAAATCATATTGGATCCCTGAACCCCCATTACATCCCTAGGTATATCATGTTATATCCCCGTCAAAAACTTCCCATTTCTGGATGGTTCAGTTCCATCAGGACTTCAATTCCTGGGTTAAACAATCGCAGGTCATCATCTCCTGCGGTGCACGTGGCGTGGCATTGTACGGCGCCGAAGGGGTGGAGAGTCCGGGGACCCGGTGGATCGAGCCATGCGAGTCTGGCGTCTCTTTATCATATTACCTATATGTTGTTTCATTTTGTCTCATGAGCATTTTTTTTTTGTGGGATTTTAGCGGAAATATATAAATATACATATAAGAATGAATTGTTTTATAGCAGCAAATATGGGTTTTGTTTGTCAGTTTGACTTCAGCAAACATGTGTACATAATATGCTGGTGTATCAGCAAATCATACGGGCTCTGTTTGACTTTGCCTGCAAGAAATCTTTTCTTTGTTGTTAGCCGAAAACAGTATATTTTACTAGCAAACATGACAAACAAACTGAAGCTACTAACTGGAGGAGTTCTAGTATTCTAGTAGAACATAATAGAACCCCTTCATAAACTGGAAATCGGGATCTCAACAAACATTCTTGGGATACAGTATCATGGGATAGTTACTATGGGAGAATCTGGGATGGGGATGGCTATAAGACCAATATGAAAAAATGGTGGTGTCTGAAAATGGGCGCCTTACTCCTCATTCTGCAGCAGTTTCAGAGCCCGTGACGCCAGGCGCGATTTTCCGCGAAGTCTGGGGATGCGACGTGCCCACGGTTTCTGTCCTCAAATCTGGGGTGACGTGCCATTTCTATCCATTTCTTGTCCTGGTAAGGCTCGTTGTTCTTGCCACATGGCGTCTAAGATTCGCCATCGTGGCATTCCCTTAGGATGTCACGGTTTGTATCCACTGCCCCTTGATGTTTGCCCGCTCTTTTCACAATAAACCCCAGTTTCACATGCTCACATCTCAAGATGGAACATCATTTTCTGAAGGGATCATTGTCCAAACCTATATTTTCAGTGTTTTCTTGCATGGTTCCATGTGGGTGTGTCTGAAAATGGACTGTATATTCCCGACATGGCCATTTTAGTAGGGACAATGATGATGACATATCTAGCGTATTGTAGCATAACTATGTGTAGAAGTAGCATTTTTTCAGAACCCATGTGGGGGTACCCCCATTTTCATGGGGGTACCCCCGGGTACCATCATCCATCTTGATCGGATTTTCTATAAACTATCCAGCTATTGGGGTACCCCCCATTTATGGAAACCCTCATGTGGATGCCTCTGAGGTGGGTTTTTTTGCCGGCGGCGAATTTGGCCCCGTGGGCTTAAGGAGAGAACGGGGGGAATGCTGCGGATATATGAAATGCAAATGGGATTTAATGGTGATATAACCACCAATAGTAGGCTTAGGATAAATATATGGATAATTGGGATCTAGATGGCTCTAAAATCAACCACAGCTAGGATATCATGGGGATATTATGAGATATGGGGATTTACCTTCCGGTAATCAAACATGGCAGTGGGAAATTCCCTACAAATGGAGGTTTTAAAGGGAAGATCATCTAGAAATGGTCAATTTTCCATTGCCATATTTGATTAAGATATGGAGATTTATGGGATTAAACATCTATGAATCGGATCAATAGGATTCATGAATGGGATCAATAAAACTAATGATGGTTACTAACCCTCCCTACTCAAACATGGCAACGGAAAACTACCCATTTATAGATTTTCCCATTAAACCCTCTATTTATAAGGGATTTCCAATTGCCATGGTTGATTTCCGGAGGGTATGTCTGTAGACACAATATATGTGTGGCAAACCCAACAATCAGTAAACCAGACCCGATATGTCACCATTGGGAGATTATTGATATTATTGATGGTTTGTTTCCCGTTTTCAGACACACCCAAATATCATAGTTGTTGGTTATTTAGCCATATTTAGCGTTTTTCCCATGAACAACCTAAGATATGCCATCTATCATATTATATCATATATGTTTTGCCACGTTATCAGATGACATTCTCCCTCTTGTATCGTCCGGAAGGACCTTGGATTCCGGTCCTTCCCCCCAAAACCCACACGGAGGACCTACCTCCATGCCTTCACGACGAGTTGTTTGATGCTTCGATGAGGTGCCGGCGTTGGGGGTCCCGTGGAGCTATGGATTTTTCCTGGTTACCGGGGTTTGATGGCAATGGAAAGCACTGGTGAAATCTCTGGTTTAACCATCAAGAAATGGGGATTTCATGGGAAATTCATCCCCTACCCTCTGGTAAACTAACAGTTTGCTATTGAACATGGCCATAGAAGTAGTGGATTTTCCCATTGATAGCATGTGATTTTCCATAGTTATGTAAACGTTTACCAGAGGGTAGGTGGGATATGGAAGAGGAATCATCGAGAATCTTAACGTTGGGAGGTCATGGAAAATGTCCCAACTGATGGAGTTTCATGGTGAATAGGGGATATTTGATGGGATATGATCATACATATGCGGTTTTTCAAGTAGTTGACATTACGGTTCAGTAATCAAGAACTGGTGTAAGTGTATAATCAAACATGGCCGCTAGGCAATTCCCAAAGTAGAGAGGTTTAGGTCGCTGGGGAAATCATCAAACTATGGCTGGCGAACAAAAAACCAGCAAGCCATGGAGCTGACATCTCACCGGAGGGTCAATACGGGTGGTGATGACTGGATATATTCCCCAATGTGCAGAGGATAGTATCCCCAATTTTTTTTAAAGGATATCATCACCCCATCCAGTCATCAATCAACAGCAGTTTTGAACACTGCTCAATTGGCTATACTACTAGTATTGACAACTTTATATATATATATATGTATGTATGTATATATATATATCCATTCTTGCGGTGAATAATATATGTTCTCCAATCGTGTTCTTTGGCGAATGTGTATCTTAACAAACAGAATTGGGGAGTGATCCAGTGTTTCGGATCGAATCTCCTACCATGCCTTCCATTCCAGCACTTCTCCTAGGTGAGATTCTCAGTGAAAGTGGCTTCGATTGGGGAATATATTCCCTATTAATCCATATAAAGGGATTAAGTATACAGCTTTTACCAGCCGATTTTTTTGGAAACCACAACGGTTTTTCCGATTTCCCAGTGGATTTCCGGGACCTCAGCACCACGAGCAATTCCACCGTTCCCGCCCTACATTTTCATCCGGATCAGGGCTATAAAAAATGTTTTGGCTACTTGAGGATTCTCCAGCAAAAGTAGCATATGGTAGCATGAGATATTTACGGGTGCTTAGTAGGGAATGGGGGAATGGGATGACTATTAGTGGTTAGGTCATTCCCCCATTCCCTACTAAGCACCAGTAAGGATAGTTCATGACTTCATGAGGTGTGTTATTTTTCGTGTCGAGGTGTACCTCACAAGATGGGACCCGTACGGATGTAGCGACACACGAAAAGGAGGAGAACCTCTTCAGGTCATCCCCGGGTCCTCCGGCCATTCTGTTTTTTGATTCTCAGAAAGGGATGACCACTACATACCACTGAGTGGTGGTTTTTAATTCTATGTTTTAAATAGGACATGGAGATTTTATGGGATGATCCTCAACGACTAACAGACCATCAGCTCCGATCTGCGTCTTGCCTCTTCAAGCCAGGTCTGCAAGGTCGTGACTTGCCCTAAACAAACTATGTCGTCAAATAAGGCACCCTTTGGCCTCAAAAAAGGCTTGAAAAAGAAAAAAACGGAGCAGATGGCACTACTGATCTTCTATCATCTTCTATCCATGTCTTTCCTATGGTACTTCTGGATACTTATGGCATCTTTTGGCTTAATAGTCCCATGAACAAAAAAAACAAACAACTTTTTGCTTCCACCGCAGCCCCTGCTAATCCGCCTGTGCTCGCCATGGCGTGGGCGATGCCCGCTATGCGCGCTATGCCTTTATGCTGGGCCATCGCAGCGGTGGTGGCACGGCGGTCGTGGTAAACCTTGGAGGTTTGAATTTAAATCGTGGGATTTTCCAGATTTAATGGGACATTTTATTATGGGAAATTATGGGAAATTCCAAGGCAAATCATGTGGTAGAGCCATTGCAGTTCACAATCTCCAACAATACCACAGATGGATGGTGAAAAAGTTAAAGCCATCCCCAAAAGGTGCAAAAGGATCCAAAAGCTAGCTTTATTATGACCAACAAAATGTGGGGAATTTAATTCGATTCAATCAACCATAATGATCCATAGTGGGGATACTATGGGGGAACGATCTCGTGAAGGGTACTCCAGTACAAGTTAATTGTTGCTATTAAGATTGGCCATTGCAATGGGAACCCTACTGAGGAAAAACATTAAAAACACAGGTGCTAAAACGGCGGTAAACCATCGCAACATCATGGCAATGGCATGAAAGCAATCAAAACGGCGCTTTGTTTTGTTCGATGACACTTTCCGATCCAACAAACCAACAAACATAACGCAGTTTTGGAAGATACTCTATATATGATATATGCACATCTGATGTTGCAGGGAGAACTATTTGAACATGTCCCCATCGCCCCAACCAACATAGACTCATAGACCCTGGGAATGTCTCTATTTGATAGGTCGGATGATGATAAATGATAAGAAATTGGTATAATCCCTTCCTCATATCTTTTTTTTGTTTGGTGGTATCCAAAAATTTGGGGATGGGATTAGGCAATGTTCAGCAATGTTCCCTAGGTTTCATGACATGAGGTGCAGCTGGAGTTCTATTCGAGGTATAATCATGCTTAGAATCTTTTGTACAGAAAATATGGTTATAGATATGGTACAGTCGTATGATGTCATATGTACAACTATTGTTATATATGAAACTATGGTTGTAGATTATAGAGGCCCCATATCCCAACTTATGGGGGTTCGACCTCCATGTTGATGGGATCTAGGTCACTAGGGCCCAGGGATTGTCAGCCCACATCAGCCCTTTTTTTCATTGATGTTGACAACCTCATGAAACTCATTCGTCTACAAACTAAGATGATCAATACCATAAAATATCATGGACGATCCCCAAACTCAAATTATTTCTACTAGATACTGCCAGATTCCCTCCGGTAATCAAACATGGCTTGCCGGAAAATTCCAGATTTAGTTTGATGATTTTCCAGCGAACTAGACCTGCATGTATAGTTGGGGGATTTCCCAGCTAGCTATGTTTGATGAAACCGGTGGGTATGGTTGTGTATTCCAGAAGATATCCCCATGACCCCATGATATCCCGCTGGATACTTACATACCCGTTATAGCCCAATGATAGTTCTTATCCTCTGGTTATTCGACGGCTCGCGGACTGAAAATCACCATGAATATAAGACGGGTAAATCATCATGTTTATCATCGAACTAAATGGGCCATCTATACCATCTGGGCAAATTGTAGTGACCTCACTGTGACCTCATTGGAATCATGGGGGAATCATCCCCATAGCTGATATAGCTAGCCTTAATTTCAGGTTTGTGAGATATTTTAGTTTATGTACCCAGATCGATGCCGTAGCTATATTAAATAACCAGGGGGTAATCAGTATTTTCCCATTATTATCCCATTATTATCCCCGTGAAAGTACATTTAAAGCTTCAATTTGCTATACATATATATATATATACATATATATATATACATATACATATACATATATATATATATATACAGCTTCCGGGATCCCCAGGCGTCACCATGGCTAAAAAAGTACTCAAATGGTCATCCCTTGGATCAAACAACCCCCAGGTTGCTGAGAGCGCTGGACTCTCTGAACTCCCTGGACCGGCCGCGAGGGCGTGTCAGGTCTTTTGCGAAGGACGGTGAGTGAAACGATGGGTAGTTTCCATCGGCAGATTTGACGGTCAGACTGGAGATTTCAAGGGAAACTATGGAGATTGGCTGAATGTGATGAAAGAACATTCCGTTTTATCCATCTTTATCACCATCTTTGGTATAGGTCTTGGTAAAACGCCTCGCTTGGGTCTTCCAACTGTTGTTTTTTAACGAGCGCAGTCTGGTGGCTACATGCGGGAAAGCACCCGGTGGCTGATTCCTTTTGTCGAAGTATTGGTTAATATTGGTTATATATTCTCGTCTTCATTGTTTTCCCCACTTTTGTTGATTTCCATTCTTCCTGTTGTTCGTGACGACAATACTCTTCACAAGACTCTTCATCTTATTCTTTCTGCAAATCCATCAAAAGTTGAAACATAAACTCACAAGATTCCGCTTTTTGGTTTGCTTCTTATCTGGCTATGGGTCAAAAGCTATTTACGACACTTTGTTTTTTTTGGTGGGAAGAACATCTATCCATTACTATCCGCATCCATTGCTGGTATGTCTCACATTGTTGATGAATTGATGAATCCCGATTCTATACACATTTACAATAGTTCCATCCCCTTTGCCCTATTATCTCAGTGTGGATTTCAGCGCTAAAATGGACCATATTTTCTGGTGAGCCCTTACACAGGCCTTATATATGATAGGTACCTCCAATAAATTGTATCCTGGAATGGCCATTGTTTATTCTGAAGGTTTATTTCCAAACAGCAACTATAATCATAAATGATCAAAACTTAGGTATATCTATATGTTTCAGTCTGGTTTTGTTGAACGTATACTATAGTTTAGATCCCCAAAACCCCAAAAATCTCTCCCCAGTCGCAACGTAACGGGTACCAGGGGATCTCCTGGATGCAGTTCAGCGGCAAAGGATTTTTGCCGATGGCCACTCGACCGGTCGGAAAAGGGCGTCATGGCGTTCTGGGGGGCATCTGAGTGTTTTGATTTTCACTAGGGTAGAGGGTATGCCATATTGTTTCAATGATATGTATATTCTAACAACATGGGATCTAGCAAGGGAAATTCTATCTTATATAGACTGAATCTCCAAATCGTCAAAGTGCACACACAGGGGGATTGAAAAAGAATATGGGATCTAGTGGGGATATTTTGGGCTATGTTGAACCAACAATAGTGGGATCTTCGTTTGGAATTTACCTACCAATCACAGTAAAGGAAATATCACAAGGATACAAAGCTGGTAGTGGGAGTAGACGATGTGGGACATGATATTATGGAGATAAGGATCCCCATTATGAGATCCCCATATGTTTTCCCAACTATCAGTAACTATATATAAGTGTATCCCGCAACTGATCATGGTAAAGGGCTTACAATCCACTTTGCCCATTGTGGTTTCAACCGATAGTGTAATTTGATGTACAATGGTGAAGTATAATATGATGTCATAATGTATATACTGTATTATTCAAGATTACTCTGTTACATATGAAATATATGTTATATATGTATATAGATATTATATTACATGATGTTTTCTAATCCATTAGAATACTTTGCATGTTTTTTTCATATCATATCAGCCTCAGGTCAAGAGAAATGTTTACCCAGGTTGCAATATCTAGCTTCATGTCAATATGACTTGTTAGTTGTGAATGGCAGATTGTTTGGAAGTCCCCTGCTGGTGAAATCACATAACCCTCTGGTTATTGAAAAAGGCCATGGAAAATCCCCGAACCAAATGGAGGTTTTAATGGGAGAATCATCCAAAATTCGCCAGCTATTCCATCTGAAAGTACCTCCCAGCTGCCTCCCGGCTTGGCGTGTCGCGGCCACATGTCCGACCGGCCGTGGCTTTGTCAGGTAAGACCTTTGTGGATCGGCCGCTTCGTGGCTTGGATGGGATGTATGGGATTCATCTGGAATTCATCTGGGGTAAGGGTAACTACCCTCTGGTAAACTAACATAGCTATTGAAAATGGCCATTTATAGTGGATGTTCCCATTAAAAACGGTGATTTTCCATAGCTATGTTAGTTTACTGGAGGGTATCCTAAGATTCATCTGAAGTTTTCAGATTTTTGTGAAATATGATAATTTACCCAGACGTGCCAGACGGGATAATTTATGGATAATCCATCATTTATGAGATCTATTGTTAATCAATGGGATTGATTCGGATTGATGATGAATACCCTTCAATCAAGTGTGCGAATGGAAAATCCCTCATAATCTTCCCAACTGTCAAGCTCCATCGGGATTGAAACTTCTAGGACTTGGTAAGAAAACTTCAGCTACAACTCAAACAGCAACTATCATATAGTTGCATGGCACAGCAAATTGGCAGGGTAAATACAAAAAAGTACAGTGGTATTAGAGTGATTGTCGGTTCACTTGCCATTCCTGCATCATTGTTTGCGGAGACTTCCACAAAAAACTGTTTGGTTGCCAACCACACAGTTTTGTTAGTTAAGTCATGGTAAGTCCCTTTTTTGGCAGGTTGACTCGCCATGCGTGATGGTGAAATTCCATTTGTTGCTGGTCAAGTCACCATTGTTGCATGTGAGATGTCCATGTTTCATGGTTAAATCCTTAAGTTCAATGTTTTTTTGTTCTTCCAATCACAAGTTTCACAGCTGGGGATGGATCAAAACCTATTATTGCATACTATATTGCCATATTTTGGGGAACAAACCTCCATGAACCAACTATTTTTGGGTACCATCCGTGTCCCAAGGTTTTTACCCACAGCCAGGTGGAAACCACCATTTTTTGTGGCTCAGTTCCCAGCAGCATTTCCGCCTTTGAGGTGCTGACCCCGAGGACGTCTTGAAGGCCTTCCAAAGCGTGAATCGCAGCGATGCCAAGGCGTGGGCAGGTCAATGGAGAGATTATCCCAACTAAAAATGGTGATTTCATATATGATTTCATGGGATTTCATAGGAGGAATATCATGCTATTCGTGGTGAATAATCAAAAAACAGTTTCAAGAAAACCCTACTGATCTAGAACCCACCCGAGCCAAGTAGCATGATTCTTTTGGTGAAAACACAAAAGCTGTCGAAAGTCGAACTCGATTCGTTCCCTTGAACAAAGCCGATACTCGAATTGGAGCAATTTGAGTGTTCCTGTGCTCATCAGAGCCCAATCTAGATACCATCTGGTATATTAACATAGACCCTGAGAATAGCTATTTTTAGAGGAAACTAATCTTCCAATCCCTATCTGCCAGGGTCTATGTTAATTTACGAGAGGGTAATTAGCTTAGTTTTTTGCCAGAGATCTCCTCATCCAAAGGATCAGGTAGTGAGAACCTCAGCAACGTCGAGCCCTGGACCGGAGCGTCTTGAGGGTCTTGACCAGGATGCGGGGTGCCCTGTCCTGAGAAGGGCTGAGATGAGCTGAGAAGCGCTAAAGAAGGCTGATATGAGCTGAGAGAAGCTGAGAAGAGCCAAAAGTGCCTGAGATGAGCTGAGCAGAAGTGAGATCTGCTTAGCAGAGCTGAGCAGGGCTGAGATGTGCTGAGAAGAGCTGCGCTGAGGTTGTAGCTGCAAAGACCTGTGATGAGCTTAAAAGAGCGGAGATCGGCTGAGAAGAGCTGAGAAACGATGAGAAGAGCTCAGAAGAAGGGAGAAGAGCTGAGCAGAGCTGAGAAGAGGGAGATGAACCGAGGAGAGCTGGGAAGAGCGGAGACGGGCTGAGAAGCTTTGAGCAACGCTGGTAAGGGCTGAGAAGAGCTTAAATGAGTTGAAAAGAATTGAGATGAGCTGAGAAAAGCTGAGACGGGCCCGCTTGCCCCGTCCATCAGGGACCCAAATTGTCCAAAATTGGGTCATGGAACAGATGAGGTTCCCATCGGGCCTTTAGCCTTTAGGATGCCTTTAGGGAATTCGATGTCTGGAGCATCCAATGTGAATGCATGTGAAAATCTCACATGGTAAAGATATGAATATAGAATAATATAAATATGACTAAATATGGTTCATTCCCGATTTGATGGTTCATCCCCGATTTTTGACAGTGAAAACCCGATGTTTGCAAGCAGGTTGACATGAATTCATTTGCCGTCCAGAATTGGGATGATTCTAAACTCTAAGTGGCAAAACCTTGCTTGTTGTGGTTGATTGAGGGGTTCTGGATGTCAAACATCAATGTTTAGAACTTGCGTGAAAGTGCGCAGCATGTTTGCTCACCTTTGGATTAGCACAGCTTACACACGCTTGCTGGGTAGACTAACGGATTTATCTTGCGAGTTCTTGTAAAGGGTAATTCTACCCAGCTTGAATCACCCTTTTTTGGCAGGGTCTCTACGGCAATCATGATGGAACCCACAATATGAATCAACCAAAGCATGTTTTTGGTTGATTCTACAGATTCTGTATAGAGGTGTCCCAATGGAATAATTGCATCAAATCATGAACAAATCAGGACATGAGTCAAAATCGGACAAATACCATATATCGGAAGCTTATTCGCATCCATGATTCCAGCTATCACATCAAGTTGACAACCAGGGTACCAAGGTGACTTGATAAATCATTGGATTTGGCGGCCTGTTATTTTCAAACCCCAACAAATCACAAACCATGGTATCCAACAATGATGGTTCAAACATAGATGACGATTAGATTTTATTGGTATCCCATGGTATCCCATCATTTGTGCCTGGATGATTTTAAACCCATAGGCACTGAAGGACTTCGTCGAGCTCCACTTTGAGGCGGCGGCGAGCTTTCACCATGATTTCTGGTGGATCTTTCATATTAGGGGGGATGTGATTACATGAATCCACCTTTTTTTTTGGGTGACTGTAAGAACAACTTGGGAGGTTTGGAAATGATGAAAACTCGCAAGTTGAACATGATTGAAGTCTAGACTATAGTCCCACATATTTGCCCGGCAAAAACTTTAAATGGGTTTTGAAAATAAGGCACATCTCCATCTCCATTTTAACTATCAGAATGGCCATGAACGGTGGTCAACTCATTTTTTCATTCACCTCCTTTTTTCATTCACCTCCATCTCAGTTAAATCCCTAATAAAACATGGTTTAAATTCTGCAGATGATTTTACGCTATATGTTTTCCATTGAAACTAGACCGTTTGGCCCCAAATACCAAGCAATAGCATTCATTTGAACCTAGGATACCGCAAACCCCAATTGGTTCATCATGATTTCCTCTAAACAAAAACCTGCCATAGAAATTATAGATCTGTATCTTTCATTTTCTGATATGTTCAAGTACCATACCCAAATGTCACATTGCTGATTAGATAGCCCATTATCCCATATTATGACATATTATGCCATCATATCCCCAGTTGTTAAAAGTACGTCCCATGTTATCCCATGATATCCCTATCTATTGATAGGACAACTTCCTTATTATCCATGATACCCTATTGATCCCCCCAACTACTAGAAGGTCTGAAGCCTTGTGCTTAGGGCACAAATTTTTTAGGGTCTGAAGTGGTTTTTTGATCACATTAGACCCTAGCCAGCTACCAGCTCAGACCCTCAACATGTACATGTTAGCAAGTGAGAATTTCACATTAGANCCTTAATCCGACAGAACTTGATCTTAGACCCTTTGCTGGTTTCTGATCAACCTTGATGAGATGAACTTTGAAAAGCTGCATCCAGTCACGAGGCATTAGTGTCTGAAATGGCATTAGGGTTTGAAATGAAGTTTGCTCCATTCAAGCAAATCTTTCATACAAGCAACAGATAGGGAAAACCACAATAGACCCACAGGTGNATCATATCACGTATCCTCGGCATTGATGGTCTGTGATGAAGTGATGCTGCATTAGGGCCTGAAATGAAGTTTGCTCCCTTCAAGCAAACCTTTCATACAAGCAACAGATAGGGAAAACCACAATAGACCCACAGGTGTGACACCAAGGCTGAGNATCATCCTCCCAAAAACAAACACACTGTTTTCACATGGTTTCATCATATCACGTATCCTCGGCATTGATGGTCTGTGATGAAGTGATGCTGCATTAGGGCCTGAAATGAAGTTTGCTCCCTTC
>BGPT01001245.1:29935-43003 GCA_003297045.1 Symbiodinium sp. clade C Y103 | reverse complement strand
TGCAAACAGGGTACAGTATGGCAAGAAAAGATGCGGCCGGCCTCGCCAAAACTGGCTGCATTTCACCAAAAAATATGTATACGAAAACAAACTTCATCTTCACCATTATGAAGAAAACCCTGTTGATGACAGTCGTANCAGACAGTTTTAAACATTGTGCAAACGCTTGGCTACGCCAACGCCGTGTTTGGTTTGACAATTGTGTCGGAGCACGGTACGGCAGGGAAAAAAAAAAAAAATCAATCTATCACGTAGCCGTTGGTGGCCAAGGATGAGGTGCCCTTCCCTGTCCAGGTCTCTCAGCTCCTGGAACGCGCCAAGGGTATCAAAGCGCAAGACCATTTGAGCCTTGACAACGTCACCGCTGGGGGAGCAGGGAATGGGATGATCATTTTTCTGATGACTGGGGAAGTCAGTGTTTTCTTTTTGGTTCCAAGAGCTGAATAGATTTGTTGGGGATGGGGAAATTTGAATACTTCCCCATTGAACATGTGTTTTTGTTTTTTAAAAATGGCTTAATATACTATATATATTATATATATAATACAAGAAGGGATCCCTAGTGGTCTTGGGAATGAACTTCCCTAAAGAAAGCTGGAAAAATTGGGGCTGAGCCCTTGGAACATGGGTATTGACCGCCAATCGAGACTTTTCGGATTGTCATGAGGATCTTTAGGTACCTTTGCTGTACGTTTTCGGGGGTAAAGTGGTAGAATGGGATTTTGAAAGATTGTCTAGGTGTTTTGCTTCAACTTGATTCCATTCTGGAGTGGACCCCCTTTGAACTTGTAGCCCAGCTTCATCAGATCAAATGAACCATACCCAGGATCCCAAGCAATCTCGGGTAACGCAGAGGATCAGTTCTTGAGATCTGACATCGGCCAACTTCGACTTCTATGATGAACTACCCATTATTAGTCCATTTACAAGATTTTACAAGTAACTACGAAACATGTGGGTTTGAAATGGTTTGAAGCAACAGGATGTCACTGACATTGAAAAGACTGCTGTTTGGAGCGCAACGCCCAGGATTTTGGTGACGCGAACCACCGTGGACAGCTGGTGCTGTGGCCCAGTTTCCATCAAACCAACAAAGGGAAGTCTCACAATTAGAATGGATTTAGCAAACCATAAATTTGGGGTCGTTTGGGGTCGTCGATTCTTCTGGGTCTGAAATGGTCTGAACCCACCAACCGGACACATTTGCACTGCAGCTATTGAAAAAGCTCCTGGCAAGAGCGACCCCTCCTCGGGGTTGATCGAACGTTGGGCAGAAGCTTGTATTCTGCCTGGTGGATGTTTCTCAGGGGTTTGGATACGTTCCATTCCGCAAAATGCTACAATATGATCCCCAACACAGAAACGCATAATGTTCATCGCTGTTTTTTTTTATCCGTTCGGGGTGAAATTCTAAGCTGCACTACCATAGCTAGGGGATAATCATTTCATCATCCATGGGAATCCCTATTGAATCAACCTTAAACCAACACGAACCAACCAGTTCGAACATGGGGATTTCCCACGGTTTGGATGATCGCCGAGGTTCCATCCCGAATATTTTCCTGCGGTGACTTTTGCCTTTCTCAATACTGGAGCAAAGCCGGGCACCGAGAGACGTTGACGATGGACGTGCTAGTTGAAGATGGTTGAAATCATGAGCCTTGTGCATCTAGGAGGTGTCGTCCTTTGCAACCGGTCTCAGATAGTTGTTGCAGATTGCAGATTGCATCATATTGCATATCCATCAATATCTTTGGCCTTGCAATCATCATTGATGATGTCATCACATCCAAGTAAGGGGCAGTTGCACACGCACAGGTGGACACGCAACAAACAAACACACTTTATTGTTTGCACCAAAACAACGTTTGTGCCATCTTAAGCAACAGAATCAACTGGAGTGAAGTGCTTTTTGGGTATGTGCGAAATGAACAACTCTCGAACATTACGAACCGGAAGGGCGAGCAAGATTCTCTGCGCCCTCCACGTGGTAGCACCAGCAAGCCCCACTCACATGGGTGGAGGCAGGTTCTGTTTTGGTCCCAAGACAGTCATCAGCAGTTATCCACTTAGTTGGTAAATACAAAGGACACAACCTGCTCATAACATCTCATAGTCATCCATTTTCGTTGGCAGCGGCTGACAGCCTCTGAGCGAGGCGGAATCTCACCATTTATCAACCTCCAATCCTTTTCCTCAAGGATCTCCGATGCTCACGAGGGTGGATAGGGCAAAGTGGGCTTGGGGCAATCACCCTGGAAAATTGAGATGCCAAAACTGAACAGATACAAGTGCACATGACAGATTTTCAGGAGAAGTGTTAGGCTGTTTGGAAAGCAACTTGCCGTATTGATCAATACCGGACAATGAAAGACCCTTTCCAAAGAATTTGTTTTGCGCACATGCAGATTACAATTACTGTACTTCGGCCAAGAAACTACGTGATAAAGTCAGATACCTGTAGCAGCTGTGTCCGGCACTTCATACTGATTTTGATCATCCATTCTTATTGGCTTGCTCGGAAGACGGACTGCCTGCCCCCAAAACCAACCCTCAATGTTTCAGGGCGATACAAAATCTGAGTCGTAGCTGTTTGCTACTTGTACCTGGAGAAGAAGCATTGCAACAGTTGGATCGCTGCTATGGCATAGTTACTGACAATGACTTGGCTATGTTGGACCCTGAAACTCATTGCTTTCATCAATTGGGTCGATCACTTCAAAGGAACTACGAGAGTCTCAGTTTGTTGGAACCTGCCAGTGTCCGAAGAGAGGCCATCATACACCGTCTTTGCGACTTCCAGGACTATTACAGCCAGAGTTGGCTTACTCGCTACTCGGCTGCATGGGGAAAGTGTCTGGATTCTCGGAGAGGAACGCCGAGGACGGGAAGGTATTTCTGCTTGACATCAAGTACTTCGTTCCATCCATTCACAGATGTGTGTCCATCATTCCAAGTCTAGAGCTGTTTGAATGCGTGCTTTTGGGTGGCTTGCGGGGACTGCGCTATCCGAAAAAGAGACAATTGGGTGTGTCTGAAAATGGGGTTATATGCCCCAAAATTGCATTTTAATTGGTACAATTGCGATCAACCAGTGGGTTCAACGGTAATTACTATACTCATTTTCAGACAGCCCTTATCAAGACGTTGTGACTCACAACTCTTGACGTTCAGATCGCTTCAAGATGTGCAGCACAACGACCTTCATAAACATGGACGAGATCATGATAGATAGCCTGGTTGATGATCAGCCAGAATCAATCATGGCTACTAATGGATAGATCATGGTAGATCTATGAACTATCATAGCTGCAAGAATACAATCCATGACGGACGGTGTTATTATCACCTTATTTATTTGGCATTTAACATAATTCAATGAATATTACTCGTACCATATATTGATCCTATTGAGCGTTTCTACAAGCTTCGGTCCCAGGCCCATCTAGCACAAAAGAACTAATCACCATTTGGAGAAGAACCGTGAACCTTGTGCAGAAAAAATGTCCGACCTAGCGTGATTGAAGTTCTTGTTCTACATGGATTCGGTTACTAACTTAGCTGGAAGGACAGGGCCCGTTCCATCTACAGCTTCCGGTCTCAAGGTCACAGTCCCAGGCCCTTTTTTTTTGAACCGAAACCTGGGAGGCTATGCCTGTCTCTTCTTGGCCCAGTCTTCTTTGGCCAGTCTGACGGTGCGGTGTGTGTGCGATGTTCCAATGTGCCCACTTCAATGGCGGGTCCTTTTTCTTGATGTAGGAACCCTCCTTTTTTTGGGGGGCAACAATCATTTTTACATATTATGTCTAACACCCGTTCACTTTTGTTCGGGGCAACAAGTTTGAGTACAGACTGATGCTCAGTGCCCTGCTGGTGTATATCCAACTCAGTCCGTAGCAGGATCCAATGGGCATGCCCTTGCCGAAGTCAACCTGCACGATGGTTATGTCTGCAGCTGAGCCATTTTTGCTTCGCGTTGAACTGTTGAAGGGAGCAGATAGTTGTGGCTGAAAATCATACAAGTGGTCTGCATGATGGTGTTGTTCGAAGCGCCAATGATCTTCCATGAATGCGGGTCGTCAAACAGCAAATGCGGCTCGATCGTGTTGTGGCCCAGGGCGTTGATGAGAAGTATTGATCACAGCATCTCGGACACGCCGCGACGACGGATTGGGTCATGACTGTCATGCCGAGTGCCGGAAAAAGATGTTATGGATAGAGCTCAAGAGGACAGCCAATGCTTCGGCAAGGTCTTTGTTGTGGAACCAGAGAGGCATTTGATATTCATTTGATATTTGATGATTGTACACAATGATATTTGTGTTCTAGAGCTTTTTCCAAGGTCCTGGGTTCCATCATTTTGGGTCCCTGGAGATTCCTCCACAATTCTCACCGTCCTATCGCTGTCCGAGGTTGGGATCCAAACCTCTCCGTCAGGCACCAGCGTGGCTTGTTGGTGCGGTGCATTTCCGAAAGCTGTTTTTGCTAGGCCCTGAATATGTCAGTGTTAAAATGAAAAGAGATGGTTCGCCTGATTTGCAGAAATTCCATTGTTTTGATGTTTGTTGATATTGTGTGGTTTGCTTTCTACTTCCGTTAGGATCCTAATCTTCTTGAGTAGTTTGAGTAGGTTTGCCTGCATCGGCCTGTGGCCCACAGGCAAGAGGAATCCAGTGGTTGTGGTTGGTGTTTGAGAGCGACTTGTAGACTCTTCCAGATGTGAGCTGGGTTGATGCTTGAAGCAACTCCTGAAAACTAATCCAGAGTGTTTTCCCAAACAAGGTGCTGTTCACCGGTAGAAAAAGATGCCTTGCTCCCACAGTTCCCAATCCAGCACCTCCAGGGGGGAGTGCGTTGAGGCCATACAACATTGGCATTTGGACCAAATGTTGGATTGGCACCATCGGGTCGGGTAGCACAACACTGCTTGGTTGGTAAATGTAACACAAACATTGCATAGTCATGCATTGCCGCGTTATACACTGCAGGAAACACGTATAAAGGCATGATTGGTGAATTTTCTAGTGCTTCCTTTCGAGCTGGAAAAAAAACGAGGCTTTCCCCAACGCACTGAGGCGAATGAATCTGCAGCCCATCTTCTTGCCAGTGTACCGTTCTGGATGTACCTTCCAAAGCACTCACTGCACCAGTCAGTTGATGAGACAGAAAATCATGCGTTTCAAAGTGAAGAAATTCATCCCCATGTGCTACCAAAGCTACATGTTAATGTAGGCGGCCAAAACTCTAGCTCCTGATGATTGGACCTCATGATAACATAAACCAACCAGTGCTGGCTATCTGGCTATGTTTCAATCAGCATTGACCTAGCGCTTATGTCCCTCAGTGTTATTGGTCCCTACTGCAATTCCCATGTCAGCTCGCAGAGTTGTCATGTACTTTGATTTCAAGCATATTTGGTAATGTGGGAACCCCCAATCATTAACCATCCACAACCTTCCACAACCATACCTATTTCAACAGAACACGGGTTGCACAAATGGTGTCGAATTCGAAGTTCCTTCCCGGGTCCTCCACCTTGTCCCAATTCTTGTACATCCCTTTCGCGGCGAAACACACGACAGCATTTCCATGATTTCCATCCAGGGCAACCAGAATTGGCCGCATTGAAGCACACTTGAGTGGGCATATTCAATCTTTCATCATATTTCTAGATATTTCTAGGATACAAACAATGGTTTTGGGCAAAACTTTCTCTAAAGTCACGATTTTTTCTAGGATGCAAATCATGGGACACCCAGAAATTTTTGCAATCATCAAAACACATCCATGTTTCCAGCCAATTTTGCATGGCACGTGATGGCGATTGAACACATCTGAGGCAATCCGGTGCTGGACGATACTTTCACGCGACAACCAAGGCAAAGCTGCATTTGCAGCCCGGGCCACTCAGGGAGCACCGAAAGGTTGGGTTAAGAATCTGGGGGTTGAGATGTGTTTCGTTGATGGTTGCAAAATGTTATATATATATATATATTATATACGTACATTGTTTTTACTGTGAAATCTAGCAGAGCTGAGATTCCTCACGTAGAGTGTTTGGTGAAGACATCAAAGCAATCAATGAGTTCTAGGTTCCGAATCTTTTGTCATCACGCGGACTTGTGATAGTGCAATCATTGTGTATTCAATGTTTAGAGCATCCACACCAGTGCCTTGTCATCATCACAGACTCATGATGGTTCAGAATCCTGCTGGAAGGATGCCTATATCATCATCGCATTCTATCTGGCTTACATCCCCTGAAATACCGCTAATCACATCTAAATATAATCCATTATAATCCCATCAAAAGAAGAATTATATCATATCATATCAAATCATATCATATCGTATCGTATCGTATCGTATCGTATCATATCATTATATTGCAGTTATATAATGTTATATATATATATAAGTGAGTGTAGCAAAATTCCAGTTGAGCCATTAAGAATACCCCTATCCCATCTCATTAGCTACTAGATGGTTCATAGCTTTCCCTATGGGTTGGTTTACAATCCCCAAGAACCAGGTAGTATAACTCGTTGCGATAACCAATAATCAACAAGGGTGTGACTTTGCTCAGTTCTTCTTGTGCATCTCTCTGGGTTTCGACTGAGTTGGAGCTCAAATGCACGGGCCGCTACGAGCACAAGTGTCGGATGAGCCCAGAGGCGGTCTCCTGCTGATTTATCTGATTTGTTATGTTTAGTCCATTGATAAAAACATGGGAATTACAGATTCATTGGGAAAATATCTGGATCTTAGCATGAAAATTCAGATTGAATGGGATTATAGTCCATTTAATCTGGTTAAATTCTTGCGACCTCACTGCGAGGAAAACACTGTATATAAATCATAACTAGTAGTGGGCAACCATCCCAATTGTGGCATTTACTTCACGTTGATCACGTTGGTGAATTGGTGTAATTTCTCCACGTTATTTGAACTGCAGAGTTCAGAGGGGTTCCATGAAATCATGTTTAGGGGCGTTTGTGGAATTACGTGGATTGCCGCCCTTTCCTGAGATCATTGAATGATCAGCCACGAGGTGAACATCCAGGTCCAATTTTGGGGGCTGGTCCTATGGCAAAAACACATGAATGTTGGGTGCACATTTAGGTTGTCAGTGTTGGAGTTGGTCCACATGTGGACGGCCCGGATCCCAGGATCTGGCCCCAGAGTTGTGGATGATTGGATCGCCATGGGTGAAATGGGTGAAGTCCACTGGAAAAATCCACTTTTTAAATCGTTTAAATAGCAATTTCTGATCATTCATGGATATTCAATTCCAAATTATGGTCCTCAGATAGTGGATATGTAATTTCACATTTTATGGACATTGAATAAATTGAATCCCCATCCAGATTTACAGAGCTGGTTTCGAAAATGTTTGGCTAAGGCCATGCCCTTGGCTTGCTGCGGTCGCCGTGAGGGCAGTGAGGGGATGCTCAAGAAGGCAGGGGCAGTGGTAGGGATACCTGAAGGCATCTGGACCTACTTGGATCACTTGGTGCATTGCAATGATATATTATGCATATCACAAAAACATACAAACACAACAACAATAATGTGTGTATATATATACATATAGTCAAGAAGAACGTGAATCTATGAGCAAACATATTTGATGAACAAACAGGATGAGCTAGCCAGTGATGACGCGAATCATCACTCAAACCGTTGGGATGCCAAGCGCCATTGGTGCCCGGAGTGCTTTCCATTACGTCGGCATCGCCAAGGACAACGGCTACAAGAGTTGGAATGCACAGCAATTATACTGCGGTGATCATGGCATTCAAAATCCAAGAGACGCTCTTGAAGTTCTTGTTCAGTTCCTCAAGTTCTTGTTCACTTCCTGAACCCAAGCGGTGCAAGGCTCTTCGTACAGGAAATGGTTTGTCCAGTGGCCATGACCCCTCAAGCCCCGACTTAAAATGGGGATTCTTCCTCAAAAGGCAGGGTTGATCAATACCAGTACAGTTTAGAAAGATCCCCATGCAATGACGCATTCAGGGGCCTGAAACGAAGGTCCTGTATCATTCTAATCCAACAATCAGGCCATTAGTTGGGGGAATATTCACTGACTTAGGCCCACATGGACCTTGCATGCATGTGGAATCTCCAACTGAGATATCCTCTGATAAGCAAGCCTGGCAATCAAAAAAATGACACAGCAAGCCTGGCAATCAAAAGAAATGAAACAGCAATGCAAACATATGCTGTTCATTTATATATACTGTAGTTGGGAGATATCACGGCCTGCCAACTTAAATAGGGAGGGAATCTCTAGAATTCCAGATCGCCCATTGCTTGCACCTGTCAGCGCCGGATCTTCTCGTTGATGCTTCGGTGCGGGGGCCGGGTCTCATGTGGGCCATCGGGCCAAACTGGGCGTTGTGTGGTGGGTGGAGGATTTCCAGAGAGAGTACCAGCATATTCTGACGGTCGGGCAGTGTGTGTTCATGCAATGCCTGCTCTTCCCCTGGTTGATTTCAAGTCTTGGGCAAGATCGGTTTGGTTTGAGTGAGAAAACAAGATTCCCTGAAACACAGAAACATCATCGCATCCCGTTCAATCCCTTTACTGACTTAGTTGCCATGAAATCCACTTGAATCAAGTTGTCACAGCCTAGGTCCCTCTTGCCTTTTGGCAGTGTCTTCTGGGCACATTGGGTCTTAAGATGGACACTCAGGGTCGGGTCTTCATCGGTCACTGGACTTGATGACAGTTGAGAAGCAGATCAATTCAAAATGATTCAAAATGAATAAATGGTGAAAACTCCCCCATGTTACCATGAATGGGTTGCAAGAATCATTCCCAGATGGTTTGGGGTTCAGGGTTTACCACATTATGGTGGAATCAGACGAGACCTTAATCATGGACGTGCAGAACTCCAAAACCTAGGACCGCCTGCTGCGCATTAATCCTAAGGCACATGGTTCCTGGTGGTTTCTCTGAACGCATTGAGTCTGATTTTCAGGTGAGGCTTGCGGGGTGCTGACCTTTTCATCGCTCAAGTTAGTATCAGATAAAGCGTTATTAGTTGGCCATTGCATTCTAATCTCATAAGCAGCAAAGTGAATCGTCTCTTACAGAG
The DNA here is from genome assembly GCA_003297045.1 of Symbiodinium sp. clade C Y103. Classification (NCBI taxonomy): domain Eukaryota; class Dinophyceae; order Suessiales; family Symbiodiniaceae; genus Cladocopium; species Cladocopium sp. clade C. Next base: position 33,903 of record BGPT01001245.1, on the reverse strand, counting down.
TTGCTCTTTGTGACCAAGAACCAGCAGAACCAGCACGGATCCTTCAGGCTATACCATTGGCCACCAGATAGAGGTGGTGCCTTCCTGCCGGGACTCTGAGTTGCCACCAGCAGAGATTGTAGATTGCTGGGATTGGACAAAGAAAAATTAGGAAAATAAAGAGAAGAAGTAGTTTTGGATGAATTCGGATAATTGGGTGACCTGAAAACTGGAAAACCTATATATTATTTGAAATTAAACCAATTTTGTCAAAACTTATATACCCCGGCCCCGGCACTGTTTTCATTTTCCTGCATTCTGGACTGGGCTAGTTCAAGTGTTGCAATTTCATCTTACCTTAATCTGAGCTGGCGCTAAGCGCAACATTTATGACAAATTATCAGCTTTCCTTGATGAAATGAGCTGTGAAGAACCATGCATGATCCATACGATGTAAGCATGGATGGATATACATCGCAATGGATAGGTGGGATCTTCCGATGTTGAAGACGGATCCATGGATGGCTGGACAGACAGGTAGATAGATGACACTAGTGGTTTCTTGGTTTCTTTCTTATTTGTAACACTTTTGATTTGGCTTATGTATAGACTTGTCTCTAATCAATCATTTCACACTACCGAAAAGTTGAGAACACCTGAGTGTCAATTTCAGCGCCGCTTCTTGCCTAAGGCTTGGTGTTACGGCAGCTGTTTTGAACCTGCCGTTGATTTCGGTGGTGTCACACGTGGCCTGGCTGTGGGATGAGTCATCCGCGGTTGGAGTTTCGGCATCATAAACTCAGAGAACAACCATGGATGATATGACCAAATCAGTCGCTGTTCATAACCCCCATGGTTTTGATGTGTTTTCAGTAGGTCATCCATGTCAGACTTGCGAAAACCAGCGACTCTGGCCGGACAGAGGTGGATTTGCTGAAGCTCTTCAAGGATGTGCCTCCATCAGTCCCAGTTCTGGCTTCAGCCATCGAAAGGAGCTGCAGTGCTGGTGATGTGACGGATAAAACTGGGGTAGTGAAAGCCAAACATGGGAAGCGTATGGAACAGCAAAAATGGGGTCCAGAAGATGATATCTTGGATTCCATTGTTATGTACCTGCTGATGCTTCAGAAACAAACCGACGCTGAAAATTCTCGGTTCGTTTTCATCAGGACACCGGCAACTCATAGCTTCAGCCAAGCTGGGCCACTCAGGGACTGGACCAAATTGGACACCAATGAGGGTCCCAAGATGCGTGTTTCATGCCACGGAAATCAACAGAGTTGGCATCATCAGCATCACATGTTTGTTCTTGAGTTAGATTCCCATTATATCACCATATGATTCATGTTGGTTATATCTCCATTGTCAGTACCATTGATCATTGAGTTGGTTGGTTGATGTCAGTCACCCATCAAGATCCACCCGGTTGTTTTTTTTTTTTCTCCAGTTCATCGGGAATCAAATCATAGAAATTCACACCCCAAGATCATCAATAACTATCCCAGCATGGGGATATTAATATATATGTATATATATATATACATACATATATATCAATGTTATATTCATGTTATATCCAGCTATATCCCCAGCTTGGTCGGTGCTATCCCGTTCTTGTTTTTCTCAACCAGACCCTGCGAGGCCACCAGTTTCCGGACATCCCGCGATTCGGGCGAGTGCCAGCAGCCGCCTTAGTCAATGAAAGTACCGGGGAAACTGAGGAATGTGAGGGTTTGGGATGGGTTTTGGAGTGTTCAAATACACTGAAATACTGAAGTTTGGGTGATTTCGACTTGCACTCTGCTTTCCTATCCTTTTGCGTACGGTTCTAAAAGAATTGAACTGGACAAGGGGGAGGTGGGGAGATGTGCAAACTATATCAAAGTCCTGCGGAATGTCAAAGCTGATAGTGGCAGGAAGGACTTTCTGGCTGAAGTAAATCCTCTTTTTCGCTCTATGCCATTCTATGCTTTGTAGTATCTTGTAGTGCTTGCACCACTACTTGTATCGCCCCACATTGCCATTCAGCTCATGTCGTCACTGCACCAATTTCAGCTGATGTGCTGGCCAGGGGCTTTTTCTGCCAGTACATTTGCTTGACAGCGTGACCTTCCTGCATTAAGATTGAGAGATTCAGATCCCTGAAAACGAGGCGACTACATTGCACACACAGCCAAGATCCTTCAAAATCATGGCCTGTTCACTCTTTGTGGAGCGTGGTGATTTCTGGAGAGTGTGTGTGGAAGCAAACTCAATGACCTGAATCATGTTGCAGCTTCCCCGAGATCGTCGTAGCTTGTCAAAAGGGACATATCTCTATGCCGTTCAAGATGAATGAAACCAGCAATATGCCAGCAAACCCTGGGACCTATCAAATAGTTTGGAGCTTGGAGCCACTTGCAGAATTTCCATACTTTTCCGGAGCCTGAGATGCCAAGCTTTCGCTAGGTCTTCGGAACTCCCAGCATGGTTTGAAAGAACCGTGGATCGTGGTGGCAATAACTTGATGCCGTAGTTCCCTGGTGGTTCATCATCATTTTGCCCCATAAGGACATGCAAACTACCAGTGGAAAAGGGAGGCTTTCGGGAATGTATTTCAGGAAACAGCTGCTATGCAACAGCCAATGCTTCGAAATTTCAAGGGACTGAGCGAAGGGCACACAGTAATGGAACAAATCTTTCATCGAGCATGCATATTCGAGACTGCAACTCAAAACCTCCTGCTCTTTTGTACTGGGAAGATGATTTCAAGCGCCAGTGATTGCAAGATTTGCAAGTGTCACCGTGTCACTTAGCGAAAAGGACCAGATTGCAACACGCAACGATTTCCACAATGAAGATGACATCACGATTTAGAGAATGGATTCCTCACCTAGCACTCAGCACCCAAACTCCTCCGACACTTCATGGAGCGCTTGCCAGTTCGTTTCGGGTCCTCTCTTCTTCTTTCTGAGCCTCGTGGAGGAATGAGATGATGCAGTGCTGGTGCATCAAAATGCCTCTTATTGCTGCTAGATGACCCTAGCCATTGGTTGTTGATGCTTGTTGATTACGAAGTAATTAGATATATTAGATTCTACTCCACTTGGATACCCAGATTTCCCAGACTTCCGGACTTGGTTTAAAGGAAAATGTGCGTGACCCCCATGGTATTTGAAGCAGAAAACCTAGTTTCCCGTCGATTTCCGCTGAAATCAAGCCACTGACCAACCGTGACCAACCATGCTTCTTGGCCGCTGCCATCAGTTGTGGGTCAACAGGAGTGCCGTTTGGCTGTGACGTTGACCTTTGCAGAGGAGAGTGGCCCGCCTAAGGCACCTGCAGGGGGTGGCACTGTTTCAGAGGGTGGCACTGTTTCAAGGTCCACATGATCCGCATTTTTCAAAGGATGGCTAATTATTTTAGGATTTTTTTTTGCGACAAGTTTAGGATTTTTTTTTGGATTGCTGCTTATGTGCTTTTCCTGCTTTTCCTGCTTCTCTGCCTCTCTGCTTTTCCTGCTTTTCCTGCTTCTCTGCTTCTCTGCTTTCCTGCCTTTTCTGCTTTTCTGCTTCTTTGCTTTCCTGCTTTTCCTGCTTCTCTGTTTCTCTGCTTTCCTGCTTTCTTGCTTTTCTGCTTTTCCTGCTTCTCTGCTTCTTTGCTTCTCTGCTTTTCTGCTTCTCCGCTTTTTTGCTTTTCTGCCTCTCTGCTTTTCTGCTTCTCTACTTTTCTGCTTCTCTACTTTTCTGCTTCTCTGCNTCTGCTTTTCTGCTTCTCCGCTTTTTTGCTTTTCTGCCTCTCTGCTTTTCTGCTTCTCTACTTTTCTGCTTCTCTACTTTTCTGCTTCTCTGCTTTTCTTGCTTCTTTGCCTTTCTGCTTCCCTGTTTTNTCTCTGCTTTTCTGCTTCTCTACTTTTCTGCTTCTCTACTTTTCTGCTTCTCTGCTTTTCTTGCTTCTTTGCCTTTCTGCTTCCCTGTTTTTCCGCTTTTTGCTTTTCCTGCTTCTCTGCT
>BGPT01001245.1:1745-29481 GCA_003297045.1 Symbiodinium sp. clade C Y103 | reverse complement strand
AACCATTGCAAACACAAGGCAAATGGTACCAGCCAAGAGATCCAAAAAAAATCCTAAACTTGTTGCAAAAAAAATTCCCAAAACTATTCCACACCCTTTTTCAAACGATTTGGCCTGGCTCCAGTTGGCTTTCCCTTCAAGTGAATTTTGGAGGGGTGACCTCAATTTTGAAGTGCAGCCATAGACAATATAGAAGATGTGAGAAAGGGGCATGGAGTTTACAATCCCCTATTCTTTGCTTCTGCACTGGAGCGAGCCCATTTCAAAGTTTTGGGTGGTCTTGAAATTGGGTACCGTGGATAATTTTCCAACTTGGTCCCTTTCAGCAGGAAATTCCAGTGTTCGATGTGCTCCCAAATCGAGGATCACCCACGATTCCTATGAAATTAGGACCAACATAGTAACATCAACTACTATCATACTATCATACTTGCTATATCTTGCTATCATTAAAGCCATTAGCATCATGACCGTTAAGTTACGACTATCATACCCTTATCATATCTTATCAAACTACTATCCTCATTACTATCCACAGTAGTAGGTCCCCTGTCAGACCTGGGCAGGAGACCAAAACCTTCAGTCGGCAGCCTGGGGATGCAGCATGATGCATGTCTCTGGGATTGGGTGATCAGGGGGCCATGATATTGGCAAACACAGTCATTAGCAATTGCTGTTGACACAATGATGAATATGTTGTACGTAACGTGTGAAATTCAGGAAGTTGTGAAGACTGCGGTGTTGTTGACAGTTTGCTGTTGAAATAGATTGGATCTGATTGGACCTTGGGTCGTTGACCACTCCCCAGGTCGTGCTCGGGCTTCGTCCTTGGCGAAGTAAGGCGGAAGTTCTCAACCCTCCAGGAATTAAACGTGGCTAGCTGGGAAATCCAGCAAAAAAACCAATCAAGATGGAGGTTGTAATGGGAAATCATCTTAAACTCTGGGATTTCTATACGTTGATTCCAGGATATTCATGGATATTCCAGGTTTGTCAGAAGGTTGGGATGGTTAGTCTCCCAGAGGGCTGCAGCGAAGTAGCCACGAAGCTGCAAAGCTTTGGAACTTGACCAGTCCAATTAAGAATTTGTCCAACCAGGCATCCGTCAGTGCTGCGATGCGCGACAACTGTGCGAAAAGTTTGGGGCTGTGTGGGGCAGCCTATCACACAGGTTGGTTGGCAATGACCTGCAGTGCATGTTGGGAAATTGCCTTTGAAAGTGTTGGGAAAAATGGATTTATGCGTGCTGATCGACCCGTGAAACCATCCAATTTTGGTACTTTTGGATACGAGCTTGGGGTGAATGCCTCTGGGACAGTTCGGAATATGTGGTGAAGCATGTATGGAAACTCCAAGATTGTAGTTTGATCCCTTCATCGACTGAACACTCAATGGAACTAAATCATATGGGTTCGCCTGAAAATTTGGTACCCAAAACCCCAGTGGTTGATGCTCACTGTTCCGTATTTTTCCTAAGCATTTGATGGGCATAGCCCATTTTCAGACACATCCATACTAGAATTTTCACAAGTTGAAAAAGACATCTAAGTCGTCCACACACGGCTTCACTGGCTGCAGAGAAAGCACAAACACGTCTTCACAGATGTACGTGTCATATCGTGTCATCATTTCTTCCCCTCTTCCCACGAATGATGAGTGTTGACAGTTATTCACAGGTATTCAAACACTTTCCAGATGATGATACGTTACTGTTTAACATGTATATGTAGAGTACTGCAAACGCGCTTAACATAACTCCATTTGATGACCTCCACCAGCGGTTTACATATCCTGACCTCCTCGCTGTCTGGGTTCAAGCTGCGACCTGGCGGGTCAAGTGCAATGGAACAAGGCAAGGTGGGTAGTTTTCCCGTGAAAAATCACGGGCCATTTGGCGCTCAGGAAAAGTCAGACAGAAAACACTGGAAATCGGCTTCGACAGCTCAGAATGATGTTCAACAAACATGTTTCCTTCTAATGAGATCACACATACAGTAGAGCATGCCTTCAGATGGTTTAAATGTGTGTTTTACTCTTTGGGCACCAGTTATCTGAAGGGAAGACGTCCAAACATGGTGGAGTTTCATTGTGGTTGACCCCACTTGAACAATCAGGGTTCAATAAACCTGTGGCATGAGTTGATGGTAGTTCCCAACCTCTTCACGAGATTTAGCAAGGCCTTCCTCTTAGGTGGGTCACAATTGGTGGGCATGGCACATGGAATTCTCACCCACAGTGAGTCAGGACCAACTACTCCGAAATTTGGCTAAATCATATTGACATCCCAGACCATTCTGTTCATTTTTGGCAATTTTGGAGGATGGCCACCCAGGTAATTTTGGTGCTTTGACTTAATTCCATATGCGGTACTTGCCTGGATTCGGCCATCAGCGAAGTTGCCAATGCAGGCAGTGTGGCTGCGTCAATGCAGGACAGGGTTGGTTGTGGTGGAGAGCGGCTCTAATGATGGATGCTTCAACCACAACTTCAAACATAGGTCACACTCGGTTTTACGCTGAGATCATTTCGAGGAAAACCATGGACCAAAACTTAAAACCTGTGCGTCCCAGAGTCCCAGCGCCTTCCTTTCCCTTTGGACCCATACCGTCCCATACCAAATCGTGGGACTTTGGACGTCCAACTTGTAGCCGCTGACCCCGGTTCTATTGATTTTGATATTGTACTTCAGTGAACTCATGGATGAGCAGATGGTTGACACGGAAAAGTACCTTTTCGAGTTCGTGCGTTGATCTATTCCTGTTTCAAAGCTTTTGGCTGCACAAGGATAATCCATTCTGTGTTAATTATATACACTGTTTCTGGCTTGAGAGGAGGTGCTGGTAAGACTAGATATTGATAAACAGGCAGGTCGAACAGGGGGTTGCGTACCTCTGTGGCGACTTCCAAATCTTCAAGCATTTGCCCGTCAGGGAGCAATCCGCTTGGAGAGTTCTTTGGCGGAGTTGTCTTCTATCCCTGGAGTGGATCCCCGCAGATGTTTGAAGGGACCCCTCCTGCCTAAAGGCAGACTGGGACTGGGGCTTGATGTGGCTGTTGCAATCGGCACCTTTTTGATAGCGGTTTTGTTGACTTCCAAATGTCAAGCTGATTATTCAGTTGCTAAGTGGGCCTTTGCAACACGTGTATCAACAAATGAATATCTTGGCATTTGACAGTGCAATGACAGTGCACAGTCAAATGTGAAAAATTCCAATGGTCGGTGGTTTTGCGTGTATCAACATGCATTGCTGATGTGGAACTTTCGGTGCCTGACTATATTGACTATATGCTTCTCTGGACAACTTTGCGATCAAATTCTCACTTGTCACTCCCTTTGGAGCCATTGTGTCAGGCATCTCCAATCTGCGTGTGATGGATATTTTGAATTTGTTCTTGGAAGGACTCTGCCCTCATCGCATCAGTTGTTGAAGCCATTTTGAACCCTGGAAACTGGGACGATGGTGTCAACGCCACGCAGGAGTGGTGGAGCAGCTGCAAAAGCCAGAGGACGTGTTGGCCAGTGTGGCCACCACGGCTAATGGCACTCCCTGCACGGTGCGGCCGGGGGCTGGAACATGTTGCGAGATGCTGTGCTTCAGGAAACTTTTTTGGGGGGGACAACCGCATCACATGAATCCGAATGAATCCGTTCACTTTCCATCGTCATGCTGACAGCCTTGATCCAAAAAGGCACCGTCTTTGGCATCCTCTTCGGGTAGATCATCCACGAGGAGCAATCTCTCGGCATCATCAGCAAAGGCCAAGTGGCTCATTTGCAGATCAGGATGCACCCGGGGAAGTCAGGAGCATATCGGGAAAACACCGTCTGTGTGTGTGTGTGTCTATGTGTATGGATAGATTGGTCAATCTAATTATACAATATTATACAACTATTATACATATGTACTTATATAATTATATATAGACAGATAAATAGACAGTATATATATGTATATATATATATATACATTATTCTGTCATGTTATATATGTCATGTTATATATGTCCTGTTATATAAGTCATGTTATATATACACACATGGTGTGTCTGTGTGTGTGTGTGTGGCAGGCATTGGGTGTGCATTATCGTTAGCTATAGATACTGGTATCAGGATACACTTTGGCAGAAGCCTGAGTCCAACTGGCTTTATTTGGAATCACCAACCGCAACTGAGCCCTTAAAGATACTCCTGTTGTTGGTTCTTGTAGTAGGCTATACATGGCTATACTACTCGTACTTGGTTGGTTGGGTCAAGAATGAGGATAATGGCGATTAATACAACCAAATATACCATGCCCAGACATCGAAAAACATCTCCAGCCAGATATTTGATTATCCCCAACTTAAATTACAACAGTATGCTCAACATTTCTAACCTTGATAACGATTCAAACCATTATAATGATTATAATGATAACCTTTATAACCCTTATAACCATTCTAACCATTACAATAAATATAACCCTTTATATAACCCCTACAATCATTGTACAAGTACATTATAGTAAAACTACACCCCCCAAGGCCCCGTGCGGCGCGCTCCGCCTCGCCGCCGCTTCCCGGGCCTTCGACGCGCCCGGCGCCTTCAACGGCGCCGGGCGCGGGCGCCACGGCGGTGCCGGCGGCGGAGCTGCGCAAGCTGCGGCAGAAGGCGGCGCAGTGCCAGGCGCGGGATGGGGGGACTGGCACCCCTTCACTTCCTCCAATTTATTGCCAATTTATTGCCATTTTGTCGCCATTTTCACAAGCAGATCTGATGAAATATGATGAAATGCGATGAAATGTACCAACGAAATGAGTTTTCCTAGCCTAAACTTTTCGGATAAATCGGAACGGTTCGTAAGTGGGTTGTAAACCATTACAGCAATTCAATTGCATGCCCAGTCACCAGGGGATAACCCAGGACCAGTTAAATAACTCCATGGCCCATCTGGGTACTTTGGTGGTTTCTAGGGTCCATCTTGTTGTTGGTTGGCAGGTTAGTAGTGGGCTGGTGGGTTCCCCAATTACGTTGGAGATTTAAGGTGGGGGTTGATGATACGACTCCTGTAAAGATTGTGATGAGTGGTTTACCTACAGATAGGGTGGATTCGATAGTTGACATGAAACTACATGAAACTACTGTACCTAAGAATACTTAAGATATATTGGTAGATTGGTAGGGATTTGTGATTAATGAAGATTCTAGAATCACACTATGGACACGACTTCGATGAGGATCATATTTCCCAGACCAGTTCAATTTCAAGCAGCAAATCGGCACGAAGTAATGATGTAAGTGGTGGGATGTGCCCTTCTGATACCTAGCACAAACTCGCACAGATTGCTTTAAAATGTGGACACTGGTCTCATTGGGCCTTGTTCAAGAGTTGAAGAGTTGATCCATCCATCAACGGGTGAGCTGAGTTGTTTTGAGCTCGCGTTTTGCAGTTGTGCCCTGGATTCCACGTATTCCACGCGTATCGCTGCAGGAGTTCAAAGAGATGTCCGATCAGGTGCAAGAACTGGGTAGCTGCGGAGGATCCAGTCCGTTTGCAGAATGGGGGAATATATGGAAATCTGGATAAATAACATGGGTGCATGTGCAACTAGTTGTGTAATCCATGTCCTTACTTGGTGGGACATGCAGTTTTGTGAAAAGGCCAATCAAACCCGAAATCACAAAGCAATTGCTGCACGAGCAGGGAGATCAGAAAGCAAAAGCCATCGCAACTGTCAGAATCTGTCGGACTTTTTTTGGGCACAGAGATACATATTCTCCTTCAAAGAACAGCCGGCCAAGTTTACAGTTTGCCAGTCTGGGGAGATTGATTTCTCGGCAAATGCTATATGGAAATGGCTGGAAGCTTCCAATTGGAACATGGATCCGCCAGAATTCTATCTCTGAGCCTATGGCTCACACTTGCATACTGGGAAGGTCCAAAATTTGCTGGCTGAACAGGTCTCCAAATGCATACCTACTCCATCACATGAGTGCATACGTGTGTACATCCTTGACACATCTTGGGTCCAAGATCCAGCACTTGAAACCATACCGACATGGACCAAGATGATCGGAGGCCAACAGTGAGCTGCTTCGCATGGAGGCTGAAGTCCAACGGCTCCGAGAGATCCTCGGCAGAAGACCCATCAGTTTTCTGGGACAGCCACCTGGACATAGTCAGCATGCAAACATGTTTCCAGATATTCCATGTACCTGAAGAGGCTGTCCCATAACCCCAGACATAGAGCGATTCAATCCGGCAGCCTTGGCTGAGGCAGGTTTCTCGCCTCTCGCGGCAGAACCTCGGCGTGGGCCTGCGTGGGCAATGAAGTTCGGCTAGGGCTGCATGGGTTTGTCTGACAATAGGGGGACAACCCAAAATGGCACGATCCACCATCAGATTTCGGGTACCATTTCAGCCAAACCCATACTAGACGTGTAAAGTTGAAAATGGATGATCATTGGGACCAACCTCTCTATTGTTTCATATTCTGCCAGGTGTAGCAACATGGTCTGGTACAGCATTGTAAAGCATTGCACAGAATGAATCAAAATCGTACTAAACAGAATGGTCAGCAAAATGAGATTTGGACCTTCGGGGCCTGATGAGGCCCAAACCATTCCGACCCCTTGTATTTCACAAGTGATGAAGGGCAAGTGATTACCAAAATGCAATAGAATTGGGGCATGTAGTACTTGTGTGTTGTGATTACATGTGATTACATGTAGGTTCGTTTTTTCAGGTTGGTCCTTTCTCCCCAAGGTGTACCCTTGTGTTCTCATATGTTCTCTACTTCCCATGACAAGGGGGTTCCAGTGCTTGAGGAACAAACAGCTGCTGCTGCAGTTGCGACAGCAACGTTTTCAGCACCAACAGGTGCAGCCCCCGGGGGCGAACTAGGTGATATTAGGTGTCTGAAATTGATTGAAAATGAGGATTGACCCCCCCAAATTGCCATGGTATATCATTTGATGCCGTGTTTATATGGAAAAAGAATGTGTGTGTGTATATATATATTTATAGGATGATATATGGTCCTATGGTGATCAGCCAGTGGATGTAGGGCTCCTCGTCATTTTCAGAGCCATTTCTGGCCTGGACCCGGGGGCCAGGAGCTACGGCTGTGCCGGGACGGTGCGGAGGACATGCAGTGGACAGCGCATCGCTTCAGATGTAGCAAGCCCCAAAAAGATAGAAAAGTATATTATCACTATTTTGGTTGGATTTTACTCTTCTATAGTTTTTGGAAGTGACTCTAGATAGATAGATACATAGATAGATAGATAGATAGATAGATAGATAGATAGATAGATAGATAGCCAGGTAGGTAGGTAGGTAGATAGGTAGATAGGTAGATAGGTAGATAGGTAGATAGGTAGATAGATACATATTATGTGTATATACATATATATATATATACAATGCGGTGAACCCCATCATGAAACATGTAGAATATGTCAAAGACACCAATCGGGCATGGTTTACAACGCCCATGTTTGTCAAAATTGGAGGTGGTTTATTATTGGGTTTACCACATTGTGATGCATGGCATGTTTATCACTGTGCATCAGACAATCCTTCATCTTGAATTAGTCTATCAAGTCCATTACTACTTGTGAAATCAATGAGAATGCACTATGCTCGCCCTAAAGAGATCGCCGTTGTTTGCAGCACCCAAGGAGGGGGTGACTCAACGATACCACCAAATGAAACCACAGCAAAAAAAGTGGTCACCAGGAGAGAGGCGAAGACGTCAATTTGCTGACCTATTTGAAAGAGGCTCCCGAGCAGAATGATGGTCAACTGCAAAAAGATCTCCAAAGCCACAGCCCCTTGGCTAATTTGGCCGACCTGGCCGCCGCGGCCATTGTTCTCGCAACGCTTGACCCGTTGATGTCTCATGATATGTGCCATGGTCAAAACATGGGGTTGTTTTTCATAGGGATTGGTCATCCATCCATCAATGGGGATTTACAAACCCATGATGAGGATTCTCAATATGAGCCAAAATGAGCCAATATGAGCCAATATGAGATGGATCACCACAAGCATCCAGAAGCCATATACCATGGTTTGACCATGGCACAGGTCTGTCTATACCACTGATACCCCAAGATGGCTGATCTCAGGCGCTGATGTCCGCACGTGTTTGAAGAAAGTGCTTAGATGCTTGAACGAATCAAAGGTGGCTGGCTGGGAGATCCCATATCAATGGAGGTTTTAAATGGGAAAATCACAAATATGGGATTTGGATGGATACAATGGATATTTTGGATGCGATGTCACACATTCAGGTCGTTGGCACTTCGTTGTTTTTTCACTCCTTATGATGATTATAGACGTTGAATTGACGTGAATTGACCATGTTTCGGGATGGGGTGAAACATGGTGTTTTTTTTCCCACCTTTGCCCATCCCACTGGTCCTCCCAGGACATGCCCTGCTGGAGCAGTTTGGACAACCGTTTGATCTGGAGGAGCGGGCAACGATTGCAACGCCAATGGATGGACTTTCCACTCACGTGCCGTGGCGGGACATAGGCAGCGAGCTGTGCTTCCAGGATATCCAGCACCCCCACTGATAATAGTGACCAACAATTTCCAAAGGTGTTCAACATTAGATTCCCGATTACCAGGGTCATGGCATATTGGCACAGTAGGTTTGTCAATTGGTCGGAAAGTAGTCACTGCAGCTGTTGCCGAAATCCAAGATGGAAGCCCAGATATGACCCATTTCAGGCCAAATCACCTACCGAATCTACCACAAAGAAAAACTAAATCCGCTACTCAAAACAGAGGTAAACGATTTTTCGATCTTTTTGGTTGTTATTTACCATCCCAAAGTCCAGGTGAGGCAGCTTTGGTCAATGCTTCATGGGCTCTGGGGATCCGATACCCTAGAGACGGTGGAAGACTTCTTCGAGGGGAGGTGCTTTGGTGAATTTCAGGGTTGAAGCATCATCAATGGGATGATTACCAACTGGAGTGGGGATATAGTGGAAATATCATGCAGATATAAGATATTGTATGATAGTGTAGGATATAATACACAATATCCAACCCGTAGGATTGGCTGTTTCAGAAGGTCTTGGGCACTCAGATGGAAGTGGATGTGAAGGGCTGAGAGTTGGCAACCCAAATTGAGGGTTGTTGTGTTTGATGCTGCGGTTTGACATTGTCTTGGACATGTTGGCAGCTCCAACTCTCTATGTTGTTTTTTCCGATTCGTACCCATGTTTTTTATGTCAAGGTTCCAAGACATTCAAATGTTATTGGGATGGGTTGGAAGCACAGATGCAGACAGGTGCAATGCCGAAGATGTGGAGTGGCCAGAGGCCGCAGCTCCGCCGAAGATGGAGCGACGTGCCGAGTAGATTGTAGCTTTCTTCCTTGTTAAGACGGGCAGGTGGCAGAGAATGCAGAGAAGCAAGCTTTGCAGATGTTGGAGAGGTGCCATGTTTCCGGTTTTCTCTCGAAGCTGGGTCTCGTTACTTGTTGGTGGCGCGGTGAAGTCAGGATCTGAGAATCCCTTCCCAAGAGATATGTTCTGGCAATGATTAACTTAGCTATGGAAAATCACCAAGTGAAATCATGTTTAACCACCTGGTCATGGGCTTCTATGGGTGGGCGGCCATCTTTCGAAATCCAGAGTGCTGCAGCACCTCCCATTCGCTGTGAGCTTCTTCCCAGAGTTCTGCTATGACTCGGGGACTTCGGACTGTTCAAAAAGCCATATCTTGGCTCGTTGGTGTACGCTGTTTGTTGTCTTTACGAAACAATTTATTCAAACTCAATCTGTTCGATTCTTTTTGATTCTTTTTGGCCATTTTTTGTTTTTGTCTCATCAGGTTTCACCATGTTTCACCGATCTTTTCTTGGACTGGGAAACCAGCCACCGATGTCCGGGACAGGTTGTCATCAGCCACGATCTCATCTCCGAGCTGTGACTCCCGCAGCTCAGCAGAAGTAGAGTGACTGTGCTGGTGGGATATCCAGCTATCTCCAGTTATCTCCAGTGTATCTCCCGTTGAATCATGAAAGTCAATTGATAGATTGGCATACCATTCCATACTATTCCATACTATTCCATACTATTCCATTCTTCTCCGTTCCTATCCTTCTTGGGTTTTCTTGCTATGTTTAAATACTGCACATCCATTGGGATAATTACTCCTATTGATTGGGAAGAAATCAGCTGATCACTGACCCTGGTGAAGTGGAGATTGCTGAGTTTCGCCACTTCTTGGGACTGGAAACTTGATGGTGCGCATGTGCATCTCGTTTCGAGCAGAATCGCAGATGAATTTTGGAGTCAGCTGTAAATCGGGTGGGTCATCTCCAGCTGTCGCTGGGTGGGTGAAATCCATGCAACTTTGGCTTCGGCTCAAGCCCTGTGGCCCAGGTCAGCCTGTGTCCTTTGGACACCTGTCAGACTCAGATTCAATAAAGCTGCAAATATTGGTGCAGTAATTAACGTGCAGAACAGGTGTATATTCACATGCACATTGACATACACGCACATGCAATCACATGCATATGTGAATAGATATGTTATTGCTATCACAGTCTACGTATAGATACACACCTACATATAAATTTCATTTGGTGTGAATTAAAATTGCCTAGCCAATCTCGCATTGCAGGGAATTCCGCTACATCGGGTTGCATTACATTGCCATGCGTACGTTACCAAGGCTGGCCATGGTTTTGTAATACATTATGAGAAGGTATCAGACAGTACAGACAGCATGAATGACCAGACACATATTGAGGGCACGACATGCAAATTGGCTGGGTTGTGATCCTTAAATCTCCGCCGACCTGAACATGAATATTTGCCTTAGTGATTGCAAGGGTTTCAATATGTTTCAACGATGCCGGCAAAGCACGGTGTCTGTCTCACTTCACCAAAATGATGTCCACTACTGGCGCTGGCTATGACGCAAATATTGATTCCGAGGCGATCGATCTTCATATTTTGTGCCTGAATGGTGAAGGCTGCAATCTAAAGCTCAGTGGTTCCTGTTTGGGTTGGGAAGTACACCGCATGGTTTCCAAGCAGCTTCCACCAAAGAAAGGTGGAAAGCTGATCCTGTTTCACCTTGAATCAAGGCTCATGCTCGACAAATCATTGCATGAACAAGGCATTGTGAGGGCTGCAACACTCTCTTGCACTTTTGTTCCAACGGATCTGTATGCTGCATGGCGCTTTGTCAAAGGATTTAAAGTTCCTGAGGGTGAGCTCGAACTGTACGGAGTTACACGGATAGTAGGTGCAAGAAGCAACAAGTATTTGCACCATCTCCCCCAAAGCCTTGTAAGCTTGTCATTTGGCGATGGTTTCAAGGACAGCCTGAAAGGGTGACCCTTCCAAGCGGTCTGCAGAGCTTGACATTTGGAGATGGCTTCGACCAGAGTCTAGAACATGTGACCCTTCCAAGCAATCTGCAGAGCTTGACATTCGGCGATGGTTTCGACCAGAGCCTACAGCAAGTGACCCTGCCAAGCACTCTTCAGAGATTGACATTTGGCCTTCGTTTTAACAAGAGCCTGGAAAATGTGACCTTGCCCAGCAGTCTTCAGAGCTTGACATTTGGCCTTCGTTTTAACAAGAGCTTGGAACGCGTGTCCATTCCAAGCACTCTTCAGAGCTTGACGTTTGGAAGTGATTTTGACCAGAGCCTAGAACAAGTGATCCTGCCAAGCAGTCTTAGCAGCTTGACATTTGGTTTTGATTTCAACCGCGACCTCCAACAAGTGACCCTGCCAAGCTCTCTTCAGAGCTTGACATTCGGCGCTTGCTTCAACCACAGCCTGGGTTGTGTGACTCTGCCGAGCACTCTTCAGAGCTTGATGTTTGGAAGTGATTTTGAACAGAGCCTAGAAGGAGTGATCCTGCCAAGCAGTCTTCAAAGCTTGAAATTTGGCAGTCGTTTCCACCAGAGCCTGGAATGCTTGACCCTGCCAAATAGTCTTGTGGAATTGACAGTTGGAAGTAGCTTCGCTCAGAGCTTAGAACGCATGACCCTGCCCAGCAGTCTTCAGAGTTTGACAATTGACGTTGATTTTGACCACAGCCTCGAACACGTGACCCTTCCAAGCACTCTTCAGAACTTGACATTGGGCGATGGTTTCAACCAGAGCCTGGAATGCCTGAACCTGCCAAGCACTCTTCAGAACCTAATCTTTGGTGATGATTTCGATCAGAGCCTTAAACATGTGACCCTGCCAAGCACTATTCGGAGTTTAGCATTTGGTGCTTGTTTCGACCAGAGCCTAGAACAAGTGACCCTGCCAAGCTGTCTTCAGAGCTTAGCATTTGGCGATTGTTTCAACCAGAGCTTGGAACTCGTGACCCTGCCAAACAGTCTGCAGAGCTTGAAATTTGGGGCTGGTTTCAACCAGGCGCTTGAACGCGTAACCCTTCCCAGCACTCTTGAGAGCTTGACATTTGGCTACGGCTTTAACCGGAGCCTGGAATGCGTGACCCTGCCAAGCAGTCTTCAGAGCTTGAAATTTGACGGTCGTTTCAACAGGAGCCTAGAATGTGTGACCCTGCCCAGGGGTCTTCAAAGCTTGACATTTGGCCTTCATTTCAACCAGAGCCTGGAACGGGTGACTTTGCCAAGCGGCCTTCAAAGCTTGACATTTGGGGACGGTTTCACCCAAAGCCTTGACAGAGTTACTTTGCCAAGCACTGTTCGCACCTTTGCGTTGGGTTCCATTTTGGTGAGCAGCTTGTGAGTCAATGAACTCGCTGCGCAGTTCAGTTGGCTTCCAATGTGGGGCTGAAGGTTTGCAAAACGGCATCCATATCAGTCTGCACCAAGTAAGTTTTTCAGGGTGATTGCAAAGTTGCAAAGTTGAGGCTGGGTCTAGAACCATCATGGGATTTGGAACATTTTGCATGGCGGTCATTTGTGCACATGCAAGGACATACACATGTCCAATGTGGGAGTTGTTTTCCTTGAATAGCATTTTACGTACTTGCTTCTGAGTTCTTCACCACTGGAACCTGTTCAGCAGCCAAGTACAAGATGTTGTCACTCGATGCAAGGACCGGAGATTTTCTCTACCATCTCAGCCCAAACATAGCCCAAAAAATTGATATCAGTTGATAATTCACTATTATTTTCTGCTATAAAACTGCTACAGTTGAATGACGTTGATGTCTCCCAGTTGACACAACTTCAGAGGGTGCAAATTTTGCATATGCAACACGCAACACCTTCAGGTGCCAAGCCCTATCATGTACCCGAGCCACCCAGCGCCGGACTGCCTTGGTTTTTCTTGTTTGGTCGGAAGGATCAGGGTGCTAAATGTTGGGTAGTGATGGTTGGTGTCGATGTGAGTTGGTCAAGGTTGATGAATGTTGGGTGATGTCGGTTTGATGTTGGAACAAGGATGAAATGAGAAACAAGAAAGGCTATATACTATATACTGTTTGTTGTTTGTAATTGTCAATTGTTGATAGCAACGTGGTTTTACTTTTACTAGCCAGCACCTCCAAGCCGAGTCCTCTTGAAAGATGATTGGAAGCTAATACAAGGAGCAGGATCAAACACGGCAGGTGCCCATAGGTGTCCAGTAGGGATTCTACAACGGCTAATGGCTTGACGTTGAGGCAGCATTTTAACCTCAAAATGTGGTGATGAATCAAAGATATTGCTTTGTTGCCTCACGTGCTTTTTTCTGACACTTAATTGAGAAACGTGACATGCAATTGAAAAACGTGAAGAGGCTGGTCGAGTAGAGAAACACCGAAGCAGAAGTTGGATACTTGCCATGATCTTCTCGAAACGGATGCCACCTTGCCATGCCTTGACCATATTGATAGACTGTGCATCCGAAAAGCGCAGGAAGCGATGATCGGGAAGGTGCGGAATTTGTATTGAATTTGTTTCATCATCATTCGTTTTTGATGTAAAGGAATGCCAAGATCTCTTGTGGAATCAATGCTTGATCAGCTGCCAAGAATCTCAGTGGGTCAGTCGGATCGACATGTGAAATTCGGATGCCCGAGGCAACAGCAGCGCTGCTATGGCGCCGCAGCGAGAGGTCCCGAGCGAAAGCCCCGGACAAAAGCAGCGGCGGCGTTCTCGTCCTCAAGGCCCATGGCTGTTGAGACAGAGTGGGGTTGAAGAACAGATGAAGGCCACTGCTGGTACCATGCTAATCCTTACTGTGTTAGATAATTTATAGATATTTATAGTCTTAAGATGTCTTAAGCTAGCGTGGCACGCAACGCTGCTAAATTTGGCCATAGAACAGAACTTGTGGAAATCTCCTGCAGATCTCAGTATGGTGGTTGTTTTAAAGCATTGGACCATGGAAGAGATTTCTTCTTTTTGCCTGAGAAGCGGAAAGCAAAACCAAAACGCTCGTGACATGAGCATGTACCTTACCGCCAAGATTGGAGGTATAAGAACACATCATATCACCAACAAGTTGGTATTTCCAGCACACGCACACCTACACATGGGGAGTTACCCAAAATGTGGGTTTGTCCAAAATATGGTAATTACATGCAATTACCACAAATTCCTGTGGACAAGCCCATTTTGTTCGCCCCAAAAGTGGTGCACCGAGCCTCGCCTGGCTACTGGCGCTCCAGGAAAAGAGCAGCATGTGGCAGGCTCTTGCTTCAGTTTGGGAAATTGGGGTGGGCATTTTTTAAGCCCTAAGAGCAGTGCATTTGACCAAGAAAGATTCGGATAGAATCAACGGCAACAATTTTGTTTCACTGACAAAACAGATGGAAGATCAACTGCCAGAAATGGTGCTTTAGTACAATCAGATGCAAATAGTCTCGGCAAAGTGGGGAGAAGGATCCCTGGTATCTCAGCGTCCTAAAACCTGAACAGAGAAGACTGTCTGGGAACCTGGCGGTGAATGTTTCCTGCTGCGGGACCTGGGATGGTCCTCAAACATGCATCATGTGAAGAATTTGCAAGATTCTTGATGGCCCTGGTTGTTGCGCCTGTTCTGCCACCAGATTCCTCGTTTGACAAAGTATATAAATGTCTCACTGAAAGTCTGATTGCATCGTGCTCCAGTCCAGAAGATCCAACCAGAAAGTTGTGGATGAGGGGATCGCAACTCTTCATCCAACATCGCCCAACTCTGGCTTTCCAAAACCCGAAGGGTGCATGCATTTCTGGCACAGATTCGAAGCCATTTATGATCTACATGTTCATATTGGAAGAATCATGGTATGTTGCCTACATGTTATGACCGCATCTGTGTGTTTCCAAGAATTGGGGTACCCTTTTACTTGCAGGACCCCGCGACTTAGGAAACCCCAGTTTTTTGATCTGTCAGATAAATCATGAGAAATAATGATAAATCTGCCAAAGTTCTTGGCAAGAAACATGCATTTTTGAAATTTAGAATCAGTTATCATTTTTAGATCCCAACTTGATTCATGACATGTTCATGACATGACTCATGACATGTCCCTATCGCAGGCGACCGTTTGCCCTCCACCCCTTCCTTTGGCAGCCCCTGGCAGCGTGTGAGCCGTTCGCCCTCGCCCAGCGAGCCGCAGCGGACGGCGACGGCGGTGCAACGGGCGCCCAACACGCCCGCGGTGCCTGGGCCGAAACAGATTGGAAGCAAAGAAGATTTAGGTGATGTTTACCAGAAAGAAGATTATATGATATACTATGATATTATATGGGTAAAATTTGGTATGATTAATATTGTTTCTTCACTAAACATTGGTAATGTGGAACCCATACTAAACCCAAGTCATGCGGGTACCCCAAGTCACCATGGGTTTCAATACTGAATTGTTTGTCCAATGACTTGGATGATTTGGGATACCCCTAATTTTCGGAAACCTCCATTCGGGTAATGTGGTAAACCCAATAATGAAAACAACCAAAATAGGATGACTATGTTTTTTAGAGAACAATACTTGAGCATATGTTTCTGGTCAAATTTGGGATGGTTTATTGTTGGGTTGCCATATTATGGATGCTTTGTAGATTAGTGTTGTTATTCATTATCATTACTACATGTATCATCATGTATCATGATGTTTGGTTTCATTACTATATGGATCCCATCTTCTGAGGATATGTAAGTTATGGGAATCTAATGGAATTGCATTTTAAAAAAAATCAAGAGAAAAACTATCCACAGCACAAAGCATGACAACCTTCCATGACTTGCAGTGGATGACAACAGGGGTCATGGAATTCCTGCAGCTACGCCAGCGAGTTTTGAGGTGTAGTGGGAAGATTGTCCCAACCAAAACTCGGCAGGGGTCACGACCTGCCTTTGTACCTCACAGAACCATTGAAGTGGAACATGCCTTGAAAGAAAATATGTGTTCTTGAGAAATACGGATAGTCCTCCTGGATACGATGGTTGCTACTGGTATGTTTGTCCTAAGGATCCTAAGGACCCCACCATCGAGTGGTTGATCATAATTTTCTCCATTAAAAATACTGGGGTTTGCTCCATTTCTGGACAAGACCTAGTATCATATTGTTCGTGATATCCGCATGATATCCTCATTCTGTCATAATTACCATATAAAACCATGAATCACCATGAAGTACCATTAATTACCATGGATTACCGTTAGTTACCATTAATTTCCATCATTTACCATTAATTACCATGAATTACCATTAATTACCATTAATTACCATTAATTACCATTAATTACTATTATATAATTACCATCAATTACCATCATATAATTACTGTACCACTGATTACCATCAATTACCACTAATTACCATTAACTACGCATACAATATGTCAATGATTTCTACCCCAAGCAATGGCAAAATTCCATGATGTTCCCATGATTTTCTGAGGTCCTGATGGCAGGCCCTGTTTTGAGCCGCACCGCAAGCCCCTTGGATTCCAGAGACACAGCCCGAGTGGTCGGGGCGGGCATTTGGGGGCCTTCTTCATTATGGAGAACAATGGCACATCAAACTGATTGATTTGATAGTACTTGTCTACATTTTTTCTGAACTGATTTTTATCATTGAATTCAAATGATTGTGTTTGCTATTCCTGCCATTCTCTAATTGCCTTTTAAAGCAAAGTCCTTGCCTTTGGGATTGGCCCAAAGAAGATGAAAAAGGTTGCATTTTTGTTGGTTTGGTCCGTTGTTCACCGTTGCATAAACCATCATAGACCTGCATCATATAGATGTGTTTATATGTCCATATGTCTTCATAAGTGTAGACAATGCATATCATATAATGATATATATATATATACATAGATACAGACAAAACTATAGATATAGTTTTAGATATAGATATAGACATAAACAGATCTAGATAGATAGATACCTACATCTCACTCATATCTTTGTTGTGCCTCCCAGGACCGCGCACCCCTGCACCAGCGCCCGCGCCCGCAGCAGTGCCGGCATCCGAGCTGCCCAAGTCCAGGCCAGCGGCACGGGATTTACCAACAAAATCTGGGAGTTAACCAAGAAAAATGGTGGATTGATCAACAAAAACCGGAAGTTGAACCAAGAAAAATGATTGGTTTTCCATGGGAATGATAGGATAGAAATCTATTGGTTTTGCCAACAAAGATCGGGGTGTAATGGGTATTTCATGAAAATAAAGCGAACTATGTAATTTGAGAGTTTTTGGAAATAGGGTATACAATTTTAAGGGAAGATGATCAACCAAGTCGATTCAGGGATAGCCGACTTTCAGACAAACCGTGATAATTCGGAATGATTTGGTTCAACAATGATAGTTCCGGATATAATTCGGGTTTGATGGGGATAGTTCCAATATTCGGATTAAGCCATCCATTTTGGGGGTCAATAGTTCCTAATAATTTGGCCTACAGTGATTCCATATGGGATATAGTGGGAATAGAACGGTGGAATACCATGATAGGGATATAAGGATTTAATCAACCGTGGAATAGGAGATGTTAACCAACCAAATGGGAAAACATGGGAAGAAATGGCTTCTTCCCAAACGGGGAGTACAACAGCTGACCGTGTTGTGATGTGTGTGTATATATATATATTATATATATATATATGATTGTGTATAATTTCAGGATATCAGAGGGCTATCACCAACAATATCATAATATTATGATATCATATGGTCTCGTCTGCTTGTCCAAAATGGAGATGCCCCAAAGATTGCAAATTATCCTGCATTTAGAGCCTGAAAAAATGATGGTTGTGTCCATTGACATGCTGCATTTGATATCGATTCAGCTGATGACTATATGCCCATCAAGAATCAGATTCAACAGAAAAAAGCACAGTACTTTGAACCACAAAGAACAGCAAAATTGTGCAACAGATACTGACACTGGTCAACATAGACCAGTGGCCCGTGGCAGATGGATACTTAGATGACTGATTCGAACAATAGGGGGGCCTGAAAAGGTGTCTTTATTCCTGTTGAATGGCCATGCTGGCTCTGCGATGTCCCCTTGTTGGTGATTACTTCCTGTTGATGAACCAAAGCCCACATCTATATACATATCATGCGTATTCATGCATCTATCTATACTATACAAACTCTACAAATGTATGACACAGAAACAGAACATATATATTATATATACATATATACGAACATGCAATAGACACCTCAACATCTCCAACAGCCGTGTGGTTGCAGGAGAACAAGGTCGCCAGACCAATCGCTATCTCCACGGGTGCCCACCAAGCGAAACGAGGCCAGGTCTTCAACCTTTGGCGTCATGGGTCATGTTTGAACACCCGAGGGACCACAGCCTCTGCTTGGTTTAGTTTTTTTCGTATATTACATTATATATTCTATATATATATATATGGTTTAAAAAGCAACATCCCATTTTTGAGGTACCTGATTTTGACCCAGACCCGTCTCTCAACGGATCCGTTACTTTTTAAGGGTGTTTGTTGAAGCATTGCCTAGCTGTTTTCAACATGACATGGTTCTGGACATCCAACTTGAGATGATGGTCCAATTGTTGAGAACAAGGGCCGTAAAGGGGATAGGTCCAATAGGTGGCTCAATTTTTCCAGAAATTGGACTTCAATGGATTTCATGTTGTTTGGTGTCTTGGAATTCTACCGGACAGCTAGCTCTTGAGCTACCAAGGCGCTGTAGCATTTCGCCAAGTTGTTGATGGGGTTGGGGGTAGCAATTCATGAAAGATTTCATCCTAGGGTTTGCAGGAATGTTCCAGCAGTCTGGGATTCCCATGATTGGCTGACTGCTGTAGTGTCCCACGCCATGTCATGGTGGTGAAGAGAATTCCTGCGTGAGTCACTGGTCGCTTTGACTGTTGATCAGTCCAAGAGGTCTGAACACAAGTGATCAACCCATTGCACCTTTGAATTCGAACATATGACTAGATGTGTTTGAAGGACTATAAAGGTTTGTTGGAGTGTTGCAAAGCTGATGTCAGTATGTTTTTGCAATCACGCATGAGCGTCTCGAGCTATCACCATCACGTTCCAAGCATGCCTTTGGCAGTCACTTAGCCAAATACTTCTCTTCAAGCAACAAAGGAGGGTTCCACTTCAGTGCAATGAAAGGGATGTTGTAGCCACTGTCAACTTTGAAGTAGACCATGTTGACCAATATTTTTGGTGATCCTGAAAAGTTCTGACAGCTACTTCAACCTGACATCAAATCTTTGAAACATGTCGATGGAACACTCTACAAAACCCATCCAGCAGTTTAAGTTAATGCTAGATGCAGATGTTCCAGAAAGAACTGGTGGCGTATCAGCTCACCGCGCAGGTGCGTCCCCGGAGCTTGTCGCCAGAGATGGCGAAGAGATTGCAAAAAACAGCTTTCAGATGACGAGCATCGCCCAGGAGATGGATGAACGCATCTCTCGACGTCAGGGAAGGTGGGTGTTGAATAGCCGTGAGAAGTTGGATTTTGGATTTGGAGATGTATTTTTTCCATCACTATTCGACACTCATGAGATTCGGCTCCAAAATAGGAGCTGCGAGGGTCCAAGCTTCAAAGTCAAGCAGGCTGAGGTAGTGGAAAGGTGAAAGGAAGCCCTGAAGAGGGGGGATCTGACTGCTTTGCAAACCCATCGATTTTTGAACTCAAAATCCACTACCTCTTTAGTGTTTCTTTTAAATAGTGACAACAATCTCTAAACTCATCAGAAGAAAAGAATAAATTAAAGAGTCTCAAACAAAAACTCAGAAGATCAACATAGCAAAACAAAAACCAGATGGATGCTGATTGCTTTGTGTCTATCGATCTTGCGATATTTATCGATCTTGCGATTTGCGATATTTATTTTTTTTCGGTGTTCTTCTCTCTAATAATTGATTAATGAATTAATTATTCTTCATCCGCTTATTCACTCATTATTTAAAAGTTCCACGATACATTATTGTAAATATTCAAAATAGATATTAAAATATATTTGTTTTGAATAATTTACTAATTATGAAATAATTAGGCTATTTAATTTGGAATAAATATTAATTGGAAATATATGTATATATATATAATTATATATATGAAGAATATAGATAAAAATATTATTAGTATATTGTTAAATGAAATAATTAGATTATGTTTTTAAATTGTAATATTTGATATTTAATTAAATTATAAATTTTATTAATTATTATTATTCTAAAAAATATATTCAAAAATTAAATTCTATCATTTTATTTTCCTTAAAAGAAAGTATCAATTTATTATAAAAATTAAAATTAAAAAAATTATTTCTCAAAACATATATATATATATAAAATTCCAATTTCCATTAAAATTCAAAATATATAATTACCCAAATATTCATATATAATTTTCGAATATAAAAATTAAATATATATATATATAAATAGATATCAAATAATTTACATATTTTTTTTTTCAATGTAACAAAATTTTTTTATGGATTTGTAATTTTTTGATTAAATAAAATATTTTTTTTTAGAAATTAAAATAATTTGAATATATATTAAATAATTAATTAAAGGAAATCTAAAATATTTTTTTGGATTTTATTGATATTTTATTTTATATAATTTTAATTGGGATTTATAATATTAGAATTTAGATTATTATTTAGAATAATGTTTTTAATAAATTGTAATATTTATTTATTTAAAAGTCGAGGTTTTAGATAATAAATGATTTAATGAATAATATATGATTTTTAAATTTGGTTTTTTGAAATAAATTAAATTAATTTATATTATTTATTTTTTTATTTATTTTAATGGAAATTAAATTTAATTAGATTAATTTAACTAATTTCTTGGGATAATTATTTAATATTTTTTTTAAAAAAAATATTTTTTAAGAAAAAAATAATAGATATTTTTGCCTATAATGAATTTTTAATTTTTGAAATAATTTGGGCTAATTTAATTATTTTACATTATTTTAGGGAAAATTAAATTTGACTAGAATAGATTAATTAATTTCTTGAAATAATTTAGTATTATTTTTATTCCCAAAATAATTTATTGGAAAAAAAAAGATAATCGATTTAGATTTTTTTGTCCAAATATCCCCAATCTAAATAATTAATAATTCAATGAATAATACATAATATGTTCTTTATTTTTGACCAGGGGAAGTTGAATTTGGCCAGATTACATTAATTAATTTCCTGGGGTGATTTAATAATATCCTTATCCATAAAATAATTTATTTTTTATCCAAAAATCCACGGTTTAAAAAATAAGAGATTTGGGGAATAATTTATGGTAATTGTCAGCCTTTGACTTTTTGATACAATTTGGAATAATTTGGATTTATTTTCGCCTTTCTAGAATATTCCAGGGGAAGTTGGATTTGGCCAATTTAGGTTAATTGATTTTTTGGCGTGGTCTAGTAGTGCCCCCACATCCAAAATAATCTATTGGGAAGAAAGAGGTCGATTTAGATTTCTTTGCCCAAAAGTCGACGGTCTAAATAATAAATGATTTAGTGAATAATTCATAATAATTCTCAGCCTTTGATTTTTTTAGATGAGAGGTTGGGGTCATCCTTAAATAATTTCTTAGATATTATTTATTGCGATTTTGAGGAGGTCTCTATTGATTCCATTACCATCTGTTACCACCTCAAAATAAATTTCAAAAAAAAAATTGAGACAAGGGACTTATTTTGAGGGTCATAGTACAACCACCATCTAATAATTTCTTTTTCAATCTGATGGAAATTATTTCACGGGGATGGTAAGTGGGAAAGGAAATTATTTTGGATGGATTGCGCTATTTTGAGAAAAAAAAAAAGATGTATCTCCCAATACAAGCACATTTCATTAATTGTTCTAAGTTATTTTGAGGTAGGCACCTAGTGTTTTTGCTCAAGTAGACCGCAGAATTTCAGTGTAAAAGATGATTATTTATTTTCAAATAAAATAGTTTTTATTTCTTTATATTTTTTGATTTTGGTTTTATTTGGAAAATTTTCCAATATTTTATGTTCCCTCTTGTATTTTTTTTGAATTATTCTATTTTATTTTATTTCTGACTAATAATATTAAAATAATTTATAAATATATGGGAAATTAATTGTTTTTTAGACTAAAATGGACAGGCTAAATATATTCTTGGCGATAGGACTACATTAAATTCGTATTAAATATTTGTTCTAAGAATATGTAATTATCCATCGATTAAAATGTTGTATTTGTAAATTCCAGAATATTGTTGATTTTTAGTTGGTAAAAATAATTGGGATATGGTCTTTGGAATTTATATTATAAATCAAATAAAGGAAATATATCAAATATATCGATATTGTAAATAATTTCAATAATTTTAGTCAATAAAATGACGTATTCATAAAAATTTGATAAAATCAATTATTCATTATTTTCTTCATTCATATTTGAAATTTGTTGATAGAATTAGATTTTAAAAATGGAATTATATATATATTATGATATTTTTTTGTGGTCGAATGTCTGAATCCGGGAAAAGGAATATAGAAAAAAATTATATATTGATTTGTGATCTTTTTCATTTTATATATAGTTTCTGGATATATTATTTCTATATTTTATATTCTCTACCCATCAGATTAATCAATCTATTTAAATAGGAATTCATGAATATTCTTTATTTTCATATTTTCCATCCTTTCCTGTCTATCTATCAATTCTGGGTATTGGGGGCCATACCTATGCTTGAATTGGAAATGGAGAGATCGGAAAATTGTATTCTAGGCTTGGACCCGCATATCGCAAGCTCCGAAGCCTGGGTCTGGCCTCCATATTACGAATTCCGAAGTCTCTGGGAATAATGCTATATCGGACCCCCATAGGTCTGGGCCCAGATCCGAGCGCCCGAAGTTGAGGTCTCGCCCTATACCCGAATATTATATTACGGATTCCGAAAGCTGTAGAGTGGTCCTGGACCCGAATTCATATTTAAAAGAATTAAATTAAATGATAAATAAAAAATATAAAAAAATATCTATTGCAAAATAATTTATTTCTGATATATAAAAATATCAGGAAAAAAATCAAAAAATATATGTCAGAAAAAAAAAAATATATATAAATATCAAATAAAATATTTAAAAAAAAAATGCCCGCGGCCAAGGTGCCGAGGCATTTTTTATTAATATATTTATTCGTAAATAATTGTAATAGCTATTTAATTGTAGCTTGGGAGAGGGTGGTATATTTTTCTTCTATATTCGTGATTTTTTTCCATATTTTTGAAAAGATCACGAAATCGGAAGAATTACCAAATTTGGATAAAATCATATCCCAATATGATCCTATATAGGCCCAATATAGATCCAATATATAGGTCCAATATACCCCAATATATATCAATATAGATCTATTATAGAACCCAAATGACTCAATATGGATCCAATATGGCTCAATATAGCCCAACAACTTAGGCCCAATATAATTCAATATGATTTCAATATAATCCAAGATAGAGCATATCATAAGCCCTAGAAAGGCCCAAGATAGAATAAATATAATTATTTATTGGATCTCCGGTTTTGTTGGAGCTAATATTCCAATCCGGGAGATTATCGTCGCGAAATAATTTGAATTTATATCTGAAAGAATTCCAAATAAAATATCAAAATATATGATTAAAATAAATATTCTCAAATAATATATCATAAATTAGATTAGAATATCGATCGTAATCAAGAAATATTTAAATTAATATAAATTATACATTATATTATTAATCATATAATTTATGTCATTTTTAATTTAATTTCTATATTTCCCTATTTTTCTATTTTGCATTTATCTAATCACTATATTTTTTTATATTTAATATATATTTTATATATATATATATTAGATTTTTTCTTATTTATATATTAAAATTTGAAGATATATAATTTTTATTTTATATATATATAATTTTTTAATTTTTTTTCATAATTTATTCAATTTCAAAAAATATTAAATTTTATGAAATATTATCTTATATTAATTCTATTCATAATATATATATATATATTGAATAGCTAATTCAAATATTAAATCGATTTCTATTAAAAATATAAATTATATTATTTTAATTTATTCATTTTTTTCTATTCATTTTTTTCATAAAATATGCATTTTTCTCTTGTATTTGTTCATATTGAAATAATACTATTCTGAATTTGTATATTTTCTAAAATAATATATTTAGATTGAGGATTCTTACGGTAGGGATAAAGGTCAGGTCTTGTCAGGATGCTTCATTTAATCCTCGATATCTTCTTGTAAATTCTCACGTGGATTGATTTTTTTAGATGTTCATCTATATTTCGATTGATTTCGGATTTTGCTTACTTCTGATCCTGATATTTTTTCGGTATACATTTATAAAAAAAATCCTTTCTGATATATCCAGATATATTTCGATTGCGCAGGCTTGCACGGATTTAATTTTGGATATTGATAAATATCCGTGAAATATTGCTTTGCGTGGCAGGCATTGGACATTTTTTCATCCGGGCGGCATGGAATATTCTGCTTATTTCTATAATATAGGCAGACGCGGCTCAAAATAAGAGGTATTTTCGGAAATCATTTTTCGTGGTAAATACAATATTTGTGAGATTTGGACAACGATTTAAAAGCATTGCAAGCGGCATATTAGGACATTCTCATGGCTCTTGTTTTTCGATGCGGAATGACTTTGGGTGGCAAGTATAATATTTCGATGATTTCGGGCTTATTCTTCGTAGCAGGCGCAATAATTCGTGATCCTAGATAAAAAGGGTATTATGATCTAGATAAAATGATATTTTTGATATTTTCAATTTTCATTTTGCATGACCTATACCATATTTTCCGAAAACTCTCATTACGCATTCACGCAAGTTCCTTGTCCTTTGCACGCATCGGCTTGCCCTCGGCGCGGCGCGGGACGAATATATGTCAATTTGAGATGCGCAAGCCTTTCGCACGATTGGAAGTCGAATATCAAAAATTAATTTCAATTGTGGCCTCGCAATTTCAGATACAAAACTAAATTACAAAGATTCGTATAAAAATTGAGATTTGCCAATTTCAGATGTAATCCTTTCGCATACAATGAAATTCGAGCGTCAAAATATTTGGTAAAATTACGATTTTGCAATTTCAAATAGAATCCTTTCGTCCAAAATGCAAAGCGATTTTCAAAATTAATTAATACCAGTAGTACCCGCACGAGGCGGGGCGGAAGTTGCCTTTTGGATATACTATAAGACCTTTTTCATCTATAGAACTTGCTTGCACCGTGCGTGAGNTGGGAAGTCGCTCAGAAGCAGCTGCAGCAGGCCCTTGCTGCTTTGGAGCAGCAGGAGAAGAACGCCTTGAAGTACATGAACCAGTTGGACGATGGGGACAGTGATCCTTTGTATGACGTGGTGACACTCGATCACTGTTTGTGTCATTTTACTCGATCACTGTTTGTGTCTTTTTTTTTCCAAACAATGAGAATTAGGAAAGAACATACATTTTATTGACAAAAATCTTTTTCTTGTGTATTGTCGCAAACTTCCTGCAAGGAAAAAATTCGATTCGTGAGATCCGCCTCATGAAGAGTGAGGCAGCCCATGTGAAGAGCTTCAGGGAACTTCCCGACGCTTCGAAGCTGACCTTGCGTCTAAAAAACAACTTTGTGGAGAAGCAGGGCAAGAATTCGGAGACGCAGGAGGACGCGCTCGCGGGTGTCGCCGGACAATTGGCCCAGCGCGCAAAGCGCGCGAAGAAGCAGTAAATTGTCTTTCGAAGGAAGCTTGACACGGTGCTGATCGCGAGAAAAAAAAAGTGCGCAACCTGACTGCATTACTTGGGAGCAATGTTACTTGAGAAAAGATAATTGCATCTTACTTGTGTGCTTTACTTGCGGCAATACTTGCGAACCCACTCAGTGACAATTACTTGTGAAGACTTTCCAGAAGTTCCTGTACTTTCCTGCAGCAGTCATTCCAACTTGGCACGTTTCACTCTCACCTACAACTTTCTCTATTGATGCAAGATATTATTGCACCATAATCCTTTCCCCCTAATACTAAAACCCCCCCCCTTAATAATAAACACCTCAGGTAGTTTTTAGTATTAGGGGGGTATTTATTATTAGGGGGACCCTAATAGTAAGCGCCAAACCTTAATATTAAAAACTATTTTTCTCGATTTCAAAATCAATTAAATCTCAATTTAAAACGCAATTAATACGTTGCAAAAAATTGGATTTCGAAGCGGATCCCTAATAGTAAGCGCCAAACCTTAATACCAGTAGTTCCCACACGAGGCGGGGCAGAAGTTGCCTTTTGGATATACTATAAGGCCTTTTTCATTTATAGAACTTGCTTGCGCCGTGCGTGAGCCAGGCCCGTGCGTGCGTGCGCTGCGCACATGTGCTGCACTGTTGAAACAATGTCACAGATGAAAGTCCACACTTCACGCTTCAAACTTCACACTTCACCATCCACACTGCACACTTCAAACTTCACACTGCACACTTCAAACTTCACACTGCACACTTCGCACTCCGCACTTCACACATCACGCTGCACACTTCACGCTGCACTCTGCACACTCCACACTTCACACTTCGCTCTGCACTCTTCACACTCGACACTTCACACTCAAAACTTCACACGTCACACTCCACACTCCCCACTTCACACTTCACACCTCACTTTTCACACTGCACACTTCAAACTTCACACTGCACACTTCAAACTTCACACTGCACACTTCACACTGCACACTTCAAACTTCACACTGCACACTTCAAACTTCACACTGCACACTTCACACTGCACACTTCAAACTTCACACTGCACACTTCACACTTCACGCTGCACTCTTCACACTCCACACTTCACACTTCGCTCTGCACTCTTCACACTTCACACTTCACACTTCACACTTCACGCTGCACTCTTCACACTCCACACTTCACACTTCGCTCTGCACTCTTCACACTCCACACTTCACACTTCGCTCTGCACTCTTCACACTTCACACTTCACGCTGCACTCTTCACACTCCACACTTCACTCTTCGCTCTGCACTCTTCACACTCCACACTTCACACTCAAAACTTCACACTCCCAATTCACACTTCAGGCTGCATTCTGCACACTCCGCACTTCACGCTTCGCACTGCACTCTTCACACGCTTCGCACTTCACAATGCACAATTTAAACTTCATACTCCACACTTCATCTCATCCCATCTAATCTCATCTAACCTCTCCTTACCTTAATCCCAACTTCTCTTCTCATCTCAACCCATCTCTTCTCATATCACATCAAAGCTTGCAAAAAGCACTTCCCAATACTA
>BGPT01001244.1:125539-174731 GCA_003297045.1 Symbiodinium sp. clade C Y103 | reverse complement strand
CTTTGTGTAAAAGCTTCTCTGTGTAAAAGCTTCTCTGTGTGTAAAAGCTTCTCTGTGTAAAAGCTTGCTGTGTGTAAAAGCTTCTCTGTGTAAAAGCTTTTCTGTGCTTTGAAGATAAGGATCATAGACAAGGGAAAAAAAGCAGGATTCCTGAATGAAGCGTGTTTTCATGAAATGATCTCGGGGATTGAGCTCAGCCAGAGCCAGCCACGGGCCTGGCGCACGCACGGTGCAAGCAAGTTCTATAGATGAAAAAGGTCTTATAGTATATCCAAAAGGCAACTTCCGCCCCGCCTCGTGCGGGTACNCACGCACGGTGCAAGCAAGTTCTATAGATGAAAAAGGTCTTATAGTATATCCAAAAGGCAACTTCCGCCCCGCCTCGTGCGGGTACTACTGGTAATTATATTAAACAAAAAACCTTAATACTAAAAACTATTTTTTTCGATTTCAAAATCAATTAAATTCCAATTTAAAACGCAATTAATATGTTGCAAAAAATGGATTTCGAAGCGGACCCTAATATTAAACAAAAAAACTTCGATTTCAAAATTAATCAAATTCCTATTGAAAATAAAAAACAATTAATACGTTGCAACAAAAATATTTCGAAGCGGACCCCAATACTAAACACCCCGGGGTTGACTAGTTTTTACTATTACGGGGTGAAACCCACAAATGCTAGCTTTATTTTTAATTTGTTTTCTAAAGGGGCATCAATTAAAAGTCAAATTGGCCAACCACACATTTTCCAAAATTGGAGATGGCCCCTAGTTTTCAATATTTGGAGGGGGTTTGGTGTTGGGGGGAAGGGATTATCCATATTTCCTGTAAAAACACTGGGGAGCAAAGGTTAAGCACCACAGATGGGGAATGCAATGGAAAATTATTGGATGCAGCCACTCAACATTTAGTAACTTTTCGAGCACCAAAGATGAGTGAGTTGAATTGGATCATTGGACGAAGTATCGTCTCTTGATACTTGAACTCATCATCTTCCCTTTAAAGCATTTGAATCCCGAAGTATTCCCAATATAATCCGCAGGTTGGTAGTTAAAACTTCATCGATTCTTAAATAGCACCATATTTTTTCTGCAGCTAAACTATACTCTAAACTCTTTTTTTTCTCATTGAACATCTATTTATCCTTTACCGTCCAGTAATCAAACCTAGCTGGACAATCTTCCATCTATATTGAACAATTCCATTTCGCGTACTTGGGGGTGCAGTTGAGGGTAGCATGGTGAAAGAACCCCCAGTTGGGGTATCATTCCCAGCCATGGGTGGATCGGTAGATCCTGCGGGGTTTCGGTGGAGGTTTTGGACCCGAGATCTGGGCCGACTATCGGGACTTCGAGGAAGGTCTTCTGGCAGCTGCCAGCGAACAGGCGCAGCAAGTGCAGCGAGTCAGGACCGAAACGAGCGAAACGTGGCGTGGCGGCTGGTGGGCAGACTTTCGGGTCTGCGAAAAAAGGTGAACGGAAAGTTTGAAAATGTCACCATGTGTCACCTATCTATTTTGAAGTGATGTGTAAATGTGGAGAAAAATCATGAAGAACATCCGAACATCCTGATGGAAGGTGGATAATTATGACATATCCAAAATATCCTATGGAAATCGAAGTTTCACTTTGAATTGGGGAAGTCCTAGAAGTGCAGGCTTATCAGACCTACCCTATTGAAGCAGCAACCCAGTAATAGAAAATTGCCGATGAACCTATCACTGGAGTTCGATGGTTATTCCCAGAAGAGATACTTTTACCCAGCCAGCCATACCGGAGACCAAGATATCCAACATTTTTTTAGTATCTTTTTACTTGGTAGATGATGGATCTGCACAAAACCACCAAATTAAATGTATCCAACCTACTTCGTGGCATTGACACTTTTTGCTCCAACACCTAGCATCTTTGTGCAATTGGATCTGGAGATTTATGGTGTGAAATACACTTTTCTGGCATGTCGGCATGCAGCGGATGCCGCATGTTCCAGCTTGAGGTTTTCCGGTTTTGGTTCGGAGAAGTGTGTAGCACCCTGTCGGGACTTGGATGTGCAAGACATTTGGTGGTTAGTTGACATAGTTCACTATACATAGTTATAGAATTAAATTATATACATAATAGTAATAGAATGACAACTGGACTGAACTATGTCAACATTGATCCCATGACAGGTTGGTTTAACTGGGGTAAACGGTGTAAACATCCCCAGCTGAGCCATGGTGAACTCACCATTCACCATGATTCTTCAGTAGCTACCTGTGAAAGCCGAGTTTCGACCGCCACAGGACCTTGTTCATGAGACAAATGGCTTTGCCTCTGCCGGGGGGTGAGCGTTTCTGGGTGGCAATCTTGGAGAATTTCTCGGGAATTGATCATCATTTCACGCCTGATATGAACCATGTATGAAATATATATAGACTGGTAATTCTGATCCTGAAAATATTGATTTCTTGTATCCTATCAGCTACATACCACTGTTTTAGTTGGCTAGCTCTTTATTCTTGGGTACCATACCCAATGACTTGACCCGCCACCTGTTTTTGCCCCCTTTGGGACTTTCCAATCCTAGAATCTGAAGGCCCTTGCGATATCCGGTGCTGGTTCCCTTTTGCCAGCTGCCTCCATGATTGGAGCAACCGAAACAACAAGATGCAGCCCACGAACCCGAATGCAGTCACATTAAATACTTGTGCAGGACAAACTATTGCAACAGTCTTGTACATTCATCCTTTGTGTCCCTACCATTGAAGACTGTAGAGTGTGGATTGGTGGGGTTGTGGAGTGTGAAGTGTGGAGTGCAAAGTGCGGAGTGTGAAGTGTAAAAGCTGGAATGTGAAGTGTGGAGTGCAGAGTGTGGAGTGTAGAGATTGGAGTGTAAAGTGTGGACTGTAAAGTGTGGAGTGTAGAGTGTGGAGTGTGGAGTGTAAAGTGTAGAGTGTGGAGTGTAGAGTGTGGAATGTGGAGTGTGGAGTGTAGAGTGTGGAGAGTGGAGAGTGGCGAGTGGCATGTAGAGTGTAGAGTGTGGAGTGTAAAGTGTAGAGTGTGGAGTGTAGAGTGTGGAGTGTGGAGTGTG
Organism: Symbiodinium sp. clade C Y103; assembly: GCA_003297045.1. NCBI lineage: Eukaryota > Dinophyceae > Suessiales > Symbiodiniaceae > Cladocopium > Cladocopium sp. clade C. The sequence goes on along the minus strand of BGPT01001244.1, from coordinate 171,656 downwards.
GAGTGTGGAGTGTAGTGTGTGGAGAGTGGACAGTGGAGAGTGGCGTGTAGAGTGTGGAGGGTGGAGTGTAAAGTTGGAGTGTGTAACGTGTAGAGTGTGGAGTGTAGAGTGTGGAGTGTAAAGTGTGGAGTGTGGAGTGTAAAGTGTGGAGTGTAAAGTGTGGAGTGTGGAGTGCGGAGAGTGGCGTGTAATGTGTGGAGTGTAAAGTGTAGAGTGTGGAGTGTCAAGTGTGGAGTGTACAGTGTATAGTGTGGAGAGTAGAGTGTAAAGTGTGGAGAGTGGAGTGTAAAGTGCGCAGTGGAGAGTGTGGAGAGTGGAGAGTGGAGTGTAAAGCGTGGAGTGTAAAGAGTGGAGTGTAAAGTGTAGAGCGTTGAGTGTAAAGTGTGGAGTGTGGAGAGTGGAGAGTGGCGTGAATTGTACGGAGTGTAAAGTGTAGAGTGTGGAGTGTCAGGTGTGGAGTGGAGAGTGTGGAGAGTGGAGAGTGGAGTGTAGAGTGTGGCAGTGTAAAGTGTGGAGTGTAAAGTGTAGAGTGTGGAGTGTGGAGAGTGGAGTGATAAGTGTAGAGGGTGGAGAGTGGGGTGATAAGTCTAGAGTGCGGAGAGTGGAATGTAAAGTCTGGAGTGTAAAGTGTAGAGTGTGGAGTGTAGAGTGTGAAGTGTGGAGTGTAGAGTGTGGAGTGTGGAGTGTGGAGAGTGGAGTGTGCAGTGTCAAGAGTGTTAAAAGTGTAGAGTGTGGAGTGCAAAGTGTGGAGTGTAAAGTGTGGAGCGTGGAGAGTGGCGTGTAGAGTGTGGAGTGTAAAAAGTAGAGTGTGGAGTGTAGAGTGTGGAATGTGGAGTGTGGAGTGTAGAGTGTGGAGAGTGGAGTGTAAAGTGTGGAGTGTGAAGTGTACAGTGTAGAGTGTGGAGTTTAGAGTGTGGAGTGTGGAGTGTAGAGTGTGGAGAGTGGAGAAGGTTAAGCCGACAAAGGTGAGCTGCAACTCCACCAAATACCACACCTGCCACGCAAAATGACGGACCACACGCGACAGATCTGCACCAAATGCTGCGCCTGCCACGCAAAATCACATGCTCACAATGTCACACGCTTGCCACACGATTTGCATATTGTCACCACTTGACGCAGCCCTGACAATGTGGTTCGCAAAAAACACGCAATACAACACGTCTCAAGTGCTGCGCCTGCCACGAAGAATGACGATGGAGGTCTCCAAAGTGCTGCGCCTGCCACGAGACATGCAACTCAACTTTTGAAAACGATGCAAAAGTATTGCGCCTGCCACACAAAACTATTTTGGACAGAGACACGTGAGAATCTCACGAAGTGCCATGCCTGCCACACAAAACGACGCGACAACCTCTTCGGAAACCTCCAAAAACAGGAGGTTTTGGAGCTTTTCCCAGTGGCACGGCGACTCCACAAGAAAGCCAGAGAATCGAGACAAGACATGTTGGGAAGGTGAAAACGAGCCTTTCATACGAGGCTTCCGCCAATTTTCATCACATCTCACATGTTGGAATGTCACGAAGTGCCACGCCTGCCATGCAAAACAACACTTCCACCTCTTTTGAAAGCTCCAAAAGGAGCATTTTGTGCGAGGGTTCCGTCGATTTTCATCACTTGTCAAAAAATGCCACACCTGCCACACGATTTGCGCGTTTTCACTCCTGGACGCAGCCCTGACAATGAGACTCGCAAAAGCACGCAACACAACACGTCTAAAGTTCTGCGCCTGCCACGAAGAATGACGATGGAGGTCTCCAAAGTGCTGCGCCTGCCACGAAACATGCAACTCTTGCGCCTGCCACACAAAACGATTTTCGACACGTCATGAAACACGTTGGAATGTCACGAAATGACGTTTCGACACGTCTGAAACCTCCAAAAATGACCGCCTTTGCAGCTTCCCCCATAGACACGGCCATAGCGACCTACCGCGCACACTTGTGGACGGTTGCTAACGGTTGCGATCGCGGACGCAACGTCTGGCGAACACACCCTCAACCCCCAGACCCCCAGAGTGAAACAGGAACCTTTGCTACGCATTCGGGAAAAACCTTCAACTTCTGGAACGATAAAGACCACCGCTCATGCTTGCCTGTTTTTTCCTGATTTTTTTTCGGGGTCTTTTCTTTTGGTTAAATTTCCGGAAGTTTCCCCTTTTTGTTGATTGCGTTGCCCATGTTTGAGTCGAGTGCCTTTTGTCCTTGTGCGCGATGCCCTGTCTCCTTCAGTACATCCACAATCACGACCCAACTCTTGCCGCCATATCCCTAAATTTACACCCTCTAAATTTAACATGAAACCCAAGAATTACCATATCCAATCAGAAAATCATCTTCCCCATACCCGGGGTGGGGTTTCATATTTCACTTCGAGAATGTAGATTTCCAATAATTTGACTGGGCTGTCATTGCCTGCATATTGCCCCATTCGGGCTGCGTCAACAGTTTGGCCGAAATGGGCCTAGCTGGGGATAGATATGTACAAACCAGTTCATTTAATCCAGACTATCGAAGATTAGCTGTGATTTGGCTTACTCTACTCAAAACGCAAAATGTATGATGGATAGTCAGCTTAGATCGGTTGTGGGCGAAGCTGTCGGGTATGTGCCCTACTGCAGGCAAAAATCTCCATTTCTGGTGAAATATCGAGGGATTTGGACTGTTTATAATTCCCATATTCAGCCCGAATCATGTTTGTTTTGGTCAATTCGGAGTCGTTGCATCTCTAGTCTCATTCGTTTCCCAAACTTGGATGAGGGGAAATCTACTGTACATATTATGTATAAGTATGTGGAGATATAATGATATATACATATCTACATGAACGTGTGTATATAATATATATTAAATATACGTATGTTTGTTTATTTATTTATTTGTGTATTTATTTATCTATGCAAAACACATATTTGATGGTAAAAACAATGGATTTTCTTCAACAAACAACCAACTTGATGACAGTTGAACAAATAAACAGTTTCAGATAAAAAAACATGTTCGAATGTGTTTGATTGCTGCTTTATTTTCCTTGAACACAAAACCATCTATGTTCCCTTAAGCATGTTTGGAAAGACCCATGCCTACATTTGCTTTAGCTTTGAGGTTTACAGGAGGCTCATGCAACCTTTGAAGGCTGGCGGTTATGATGGTGGGTCTTGGTTATGTATATATATATATACATGTATATGTATACATATTCATATCAACACAAAACTCTCAATGAGTAAGCTGGAAGTGAAATCAAAACACTGAGATTTTTGTTTTCGGAATTTGTGGAGGTTTCACATTTCTCAATCTATCCCAATTCTGCCAGTTTCTACTGGACTTTCCCCATTTTTTGCCTGTAATTTTGGCTCCAACATCAGTCCAGCTAGAAGACGACAAGGACGTATTTTTTCTCCAAAGCAGACGATTCCAACCCTTCCAACAAAGCTCATGATCTGGGTTCCGCTCATTTTTATCTCAAAGTGGATAACATATGATCGAAACAGGCGTGTGTAATCCAAGGTGAAACTCTGTGACTGTTAAGACACATTGATAGGCCGTGCCAGTCCATAACTGCATCAAAAGCTCGACCTTTCGTACCTTTCGTGAGGTTGGAGACAAAAGTTTGGAACCAGGGAATCAACATATTTCAACGTATTGACTGTTACGAAGGTATATAGCCTTTCTTCACTGCATTCCATCAAGGAAATTATCGGGAGTGCTATTGAAAGTCAGACCGATATTTCTGTCTTTAGCACCAGTTCAGAGAATTGAAGGGGAAATCGGTACACAGAAAACCCTTCATATTTGGATTCTAAAAGCATGTACCCTCCTGTAATATCCGGTCATCAAACGTGGCAATGGGAACTCCCTCATCAACAGAGGTTTAAAAAATTGAGAAAATCATCTGGAAATGGTGGATGTTCAAAAAAGCCATCTCTGCCGGAGGGTTTTTCTCAACCCATTTCGCAGGTGTTTTTTCCGCTTCCCAAAGCCTGTGAGGTGCCCTGGACCCAGCCCTCCACCCTTCGGATGCCAAGATCAGTGAGCTGTCGAAAGAGGCAGCGGAACTCTGGCAGCAACGCAAAACGCTGGAGGAGAAGCTGAGGGAAGCGATCCTTGGATGTCTATGGTGTGTTTTTATGGCCCTTTATCCAATTATATCCAATTATCAATGGATATAAATGAGGTTATACATTCCACAAATGAGGTTATAACTGACTTGCAGCTGGTAAAGGGCCATACCTGTGTGTTTGGTGTTGATCAGTTTGGCATTTAAGGATATTAAGGGAGTTTTTTCCCCAATTCCAGGGTACAATGAAGCTCATTTTCACTATTTCATGGCCATTTGGAGGGTCTTTCCCATTTTCAGAAGGCTGAGGGAATCTATATATCATATACATCATTATATGTAATATATATACTACCTCGTTAAGGGGATGTTGCGAACTAACCCAACATTTTCAGATACAACATTTCATGAGAGAAACCCATGGATTGTCTGTGCTGAACTGCCCACAGGGGAAAAATACCGTATGCTTTTCTTTTTGTTTAGTTTTATCTCATCATTTTCAGGTTTCCAGCTTTTCTACCTCCTTGCATGTTGTTATGCGACTGGGTAAATTGCAGCAACCTCACACGACTTCATCACAGTAAATGATGCTTAGTAAGGGTTGTGATCCTAAACATGGCTTCATGTTCCGAACGAACCTTAACCATGGAGTTCCATATAGTTTTGTGAAACCTCCGGCAAATGTGACAGATAAACCAAGAAATTCAGTTGCATGGAGAAACATCCCTTTATTTGGGTCAATACTTCGTAATTGATGCCATTCCAGACATGGCCCGTTCTCCAGTACAGGAAGAATCAACATATTGCCAGATAAGTCATCCCCATGAAGTCATCTAAGATCATCTAAGTGGGTGATCCCATACCATATCAATGGATGAGCCAACTATGGTTCCCAGTTACGCTGCGTGAGCTGACCCTCCACGCATGGCGGCCTAAGGAGCCGGCCCTCCATGGTCATGGTTTCGGTGGCTCCCGACGCTGATCTTCCCTAGCTGTGGGGGATGTACTGAAACGGTGGCAAGGTAAAGTTCACACAGGGGACATCGAATCTCTGGAAATCCATTGGAGATTTTCTCCAGGTGGAAATTCCATAGAGTAATTAATCCCATCCTAAGATGTTCCAATATTAAACAACCCCTCAATGGTTTCAAAGATGTGATCTGGGTTTGTCCCACTTATTAGACTGAAACTGGGGACACGGGGGATATCGACGAACAAAGATAGATGGGAGATACCCTGTTGTTTTTTGGATGTTTTCTTGGTATTGACCAAGATTTGAATTTCAAAAGCACATAACTTTGTGGAAGGTCTAGTCCAAGACTACCCCAACAGGTTCTGGGTCACAATGTTCGAAAGAGTCGATGGTGAAATGTTTACCAAAACGAACCAAAACAGTCTATCAACCATCCACATGTTGGTTACATCATGTTAGATCCCCAAGTTTTGATGAATCCAAATCTACACGTTGGATACGGGGGGGCCATGTATAATTTGCTGATATTTGGTTTTGATATCTTTGAACGCCCGGCTACCCCCATGGCTCCTATGGATCGTCACCAGGAGAGTGAGACCCAAGCCACACCGGCCTCACCTGCGGAGATTGCAGCGGAGTTGCTACAGCTTGAGGAGGCTTCAGGCAGATGGGCCAGCGAGTTAATTGGAGTGATGACGTGCCGAGTTTTAGGGGTTCTATCCCCTTACTATTTATATGTTATGGATATTTATGGATTATGACATGTTATGATCTCTTACTAAGCAGTGAAATAACTTCATGGGCCATCTAACTACCAGTCGTCATTTTCGTTGACGCGTACTTTGGCCTTTTTTTTGGCAGCTGGGAGTATTTCGCAACTGTTGGCAGAAGGATCTGGCGCCAGTTGGTCTGTGTCACTCAGTTCAGATGGAATCCTCCACTGTGGCACTCCAATCGAAAACTGCGTAGTGAGCTTGGTAGTTTAAAATCCTCTTTTCTATTTGTATCCATCCCAAAAAAAACATGAAGAAGCGATCTAAACAATAAACTTGAGCTTCCCCAAGGCTGGTAGGTTTGCCACTGTAATTCCCATTCTTATTCCAACCGCAGGCGACAAGGACCGTATCTTCACAGCGCACTTGCGATGTACGCAATTTTCACCCAAGGAGGGACCCCAGGGACTGGGGCAACTTCTGGGGTCCTGAAGAATGGGGCCCCTAAGAATGGTATTGTTGGAGGAACTAACATTTTTGGCGCCTGCTGTAGTTTCAGATAAAGCAATGTGTATACCTATATATATATATATACATATATATGTATTATATATATATAAACTTCAACTACATGTTACATGGCGATCGTGGGGCATCCGTCAGCTTGAGACAAACCTCTTCATTCAAACTGGGATGTCTTTGAGGTTCAAACGTGGATGCATGGGAAAAAAATACCGGTAAATCAATCTGTTGGATTCCGCAAAAGCAAACGGTTTCCTGTAAATCTCTCTTCAATCACTCCCTTGACTCTCAATAAAACATGCTTGTTTTGAGGACATCACCCCCATTGTTTTCTCCATGCTTCATTGTTTTCTCACGTGAAATAGTATACCCAATGATCGAAGGAAGTTTAGAAGTCAAACTTCCGACAATATGGACAGATGGAAAAGCCAAGATGGGAAGAGGCACAGAAGAGAGAAGCTCAGATAGGGAGAAAGTCAGAAGAAAGAAGATCAGAGAGGAGAAAGTCAGAAGAGAGAAGATGCAGGTGCGCGAAAAGGTAGGAAAGTCGCGGAACACTGTGGTTTTCCAATGTTTTGTGGCTCCGGAGGGTCGAAAAGTATACTCGCTAAAGCCGCGGGTGCGGAGCCATCTGGGCAGATGAGAGATCAAAAATCGCACGTTGTTGTGGCGCGAAGCACATTTTTAAAGTAAAAGGCCACAAAACACTTCAGCATCGGAGCACTTTTGGAAGTTGAGACGTGGAAAAAGTGCACGGCGTTGTGGCGCGAAGCACGTTTGGAAGTAAAAAGTGTTGAAAACTGGCGGGTTCGGAGCACTTTTGGAAGTTGAGATGTTGAATAAGTGCACGCCGTTGTGGCGCGAAGCACGTTCTGAAGCGAAAAGGCACACAACACTCCATTCTCGGAGCACTTTTGGAAGTTGAGATGTTGAAAAAGCGCACGCCGTTGTGGTGCGAAACGCATTTTGAAGTCAAAATGCTATGCTAAAAATACCACATGTTCGGAGGACTTTTGGAAGTTGCGGTGTCGAAAAAGTGCACGCCACTGTGGCGCGAAGCACATTTGGAAGCCAAAATGCTAAAAACATCACAGGTTCGGAGCACTTTTTTAGAGAACCAAGTGAGCAGGGTTGTGGAACTAGCAGGGTTACAGGTGGCGAAATACACATGTTTCCGATATTGTATATCAGTGGCTTGATTGAAGTACATTTTAAACATGATAGGGCACAGGCAATCTTTCCATAGTCACTGCAAATCAAGTTTGCACGGTGCCAGGGTCTCTGCATCAGCGCCACAAAGATGCAGTTGGAAATTGCACGCAACACAACAAGATAAACATCAGCCATAAAGATTCATATATACAAAAATGTATACTGTACATATATATATATATACATATATATACATATATATATATATACACACATAATACATATATATATACTTATATAAAATCAAACGCATTTTGATAATGATATGTACGTGAAATATTTGTTCGGGAAACAAGACGTATGTGTCAATTCTATGACTACGTCAGAACCAAGAACTGCACAGATACAGTGATGCCAAAAAATGCTAGCTTCACAGCTGAAGCAGCTAATTATAGTGTATCCAGCACCACATGACAAACAATCTGCACATGGAAATATGCAGCTTCGTGTTTTTCAATGTGCCCAATTGGCTGCCACTATTTGCCGGTGCGATCCGCGGATGGATGGGATGTGATGCGTGGTGTTAGGGTTGTTTCTTGTTTGTGGCTGTTCAGATCATGGCCAGATTTCAAATCCATGCGGTCCTGATGAGGGTATTTCACCACTTTGGGCTTCTTCAATATTAACTTCTATTCTGTGAGGTTGACTGCATGTTGTTTTATCTGTTTCGATGGCCCACATAGGTTCCTAGCCCTCATCATCCTCCGCCCGTGGTAAATCATGTTTATGCTGCAGGAGACGCTTCCGATCCGGCTTCGCTGGCCGAAAAAAAACAAGGGTCAAGACATGGCAGCAAGACAGGATTAAAATTAATCGGAAATAATTTTGGCCTGACAAGCAGATTTATGGAATGATGTGTATATATCCTGCAAAGCCCGTTTTCAAATCGATCTCGGTTTTTTACCATTTCCTATTCCGAAGCTCCATGTAGATCTACGAAGAGACTTGTCCGTTTTTTGTTTTATTCGACCTTGCTTTTCTTCCCCGGCAAATTGTTTTGATGATTGCTGACCTCATTCCACAAGAATTGTTTCCAATTTGTTTTGTTCGGTAAATGGGAATGTTCTTTCGGACCATCTTCTTGCGTTGCATTATGCAATGATTGGACTTGCTCCTTTGTGAAACATTTACATGTTTCCGTGCAATGTTTGTGCCATTTAAGCTTTAAGCACCATGATCGATTGGATTTCATGACTTCATTTCACACCTTTGATCACCTTTGCCATCATCAAGTCTATGAATCACGTATGTTTATTTATGCTTCTGGTAGCCTTCTCCTCTTTTGCAAATGCCCTGTCATCGAAACTGGGCCAGATCAATGCCGCAAGCACAAAAGTAAAATTTCTACAGGCCCCTGTTCCCCCGATCGACTTTGGATCTAGTCAGAATAAGTTCATATACAAATAAAGACAGCGAAAATGACTTGTTGCATTGATTTTATCAAACAATGGCGTCGTTGACATAGACAACATGGCCTGATATCAGACATTTTCTGTCACTCCCAGGGATGTACTTGTGGCGTGTCTGCTTTCCACACTGCAATATACCTCTGCCAACCTCCCAGAACCCCGGTCCTGCTGTAACCCCGGACATTCATTCCACCAACTTTTGGAAGTTGAGATGGCGAAAAAGGGTACGCCGCTGTGGCGCGAAGCACATTTGGAAGTGAACATGTTGAAAGCACCACATGCTCGGACCATTTTTGGATGTTCTGACCTCGTTTGCAGGCGCAAGGGATTCTGCACCTTGTCAAAAATGAGCTAAACGTGTTGGTTTTGTAGTATTTTCAAAAACGATGGCAGGCGTGGGACATTTGAAGAGGATATGTAAATGCATGTTTCGTGGCAGGCGCAGTACAAGAGACACCTCAAGCAGGCATGTTAAGAGGTCAGGGCGGTCATTTCCTGAGAGGGGGTGCAATTTGGAGCAGCAGATCTTCAGGTTTGCTAAGATGATTTTGCGTGACAGGTGCAGCACTTCGTATGATCTGGCATCATGTTTGCGTGGCAGGCACAGTACTTTTGACAGACGAGGTGGGAAAATCGCAAAACGCATTGGTACGAGGCCGTCAGCTCTGCACTCAACTTGTCATTTTTGATGGAAGTCTCGCAGAATTGCTTCGTTTTTGATGTTGTCACCTTGGAAAATGGAGGAAGTCTCGCAGAATTGCTTCGTTTCGGAACGTTGCACTACACGACACTACATTACGCTACGCTACACTACACTACAGTCAACTACAACTACAAGTACAACCACAGCTACAACCACAACTACAAATGCAATGACACCTACCACTACAACTACAACTACAAACTACAAATTAGGCCACACTACACTGCACTACACTGCAACCTTAACTACAACTACAACTGGCACTACCACTACAACCACTACACTACAACCACAACAAGCACAACAAGCACAACAAGCACAACAAGCACAACAAGCACAACAAGCACAACAAGCACAACAACCACAACTACAACTACCACTACAACCACAACCACAACTACAACTTCAACTACGTGACAACTACACTCACAACAACCACAACAACAACGACAACAACTACAACTACCAGTAGTACTGCGCAAGGCGTTGGCGGAAGCTTCAAAAATAGGAAACCTATAGGAGAGGTTCGTTGCTGTGAATGATGAATGACAGAGCGAACCCACTGATGGACCGACAAGTGGTTGGAGGCAGCGCAGTGTTGCTGTAATGTTGTTGTAATTGTGGTTGGAGTGGTAGTTGCAGTTGCAGTTGCAGTTGCAGTAGCAGTAGCAGTAGCAGTTGCAGTAGGAGTAGTAGTAGTAGTAGTAGTAGTAGTAGTAGTAGTAGTAGTAGTAGTAGTAGTAGTAGTAGTAGTAGTAGTAGCGGTAGTAGTAGCGGTAGTAGTAGTAGTAGTAGTAGTAGTAGTAGTAGTAGTAGTAGTAGTAGTAGTAGTAGTAGTAGTAGTAGTAGTAGTAGTAGTANAGTAGTAGTAGTAGCAGTAGTAGTAGTAGTAGTAGTAGTAGTAGTAGTAGTAGTAGTAGTAGTAGTAGTAGTAGTAGTAGTAGTAGTAGTAGTAGTAGTTGTGGTTGTAGTTGTAGATGTAGTTGTAGTTGTAGATGTAGTTGTGGTTGTAGATGTAGTTGAGGATGTAGTTGTGGTTGTAGTTGTAGATGTAGTTGTGGTTGTAGTTGTAGTTGTGGTTGTTGTAGTGTAGTTGGCACGCAGTTGAAGTTACTGTTGTTGTTGTTGTTGTTGTTGTTGTTGTTGTTGTTGTTGTTGTTGTTTTTTGGTTGTTGTTGTTGTTGTTGTTGTTGTTGTTGTTGTTGTTGTTGTTGTTGTTGTTTTTCGTTGTTGTTGTTGGTTGTTGTTTTTGTTGTTGTTGTTGTTGCTGCTGTAGTTGTAGTTGAAGTGGTAGTTGTAGTTGTAGTGGTAGTGGTAGTGGAAGTTGTATTTGCAGTTGTAGTTGTGACGTACTTGTTGTTGTAGTTGTAGTGAGAGTGGTGGTGGGAGCAGGAGTGGTAGTTGTTGTGGTAGTGGCAATTGAAGTGGTAGTTGTAGTTGTGGTGGTANACTTGTTGTTGTAGTTGTAGTGAGAGTGGTGGTGGGAGCAGGAGTGGTAGTTGTTGTGGTAGTGGCAATTGAAGTGGTAGTTGTAGTTGTGGTGGTAGTGTAGTTGTAGTTGTAGTAGTTGTTGTTGTAGTGTTAGTGGTTGTTGTAGTGGTAGTTGTAGTTGTAGCTGTAGTTGTAGTAGTAGTAGTAGTAGTAGTAGTAGTAGTAGTAGTAGTAGTAGTAGTAGTAGTAGCAGGAGTAGTAGTAGTAGTAGTAGTAGTAGTAGTAGTAGTAGGAGTAGGAGTAGGAGTAGGAGTAGTAGTAGTAGTAGTAGTAGTAGTAGTAGTAGTAGTAGTAGTAGTAGTAGTTGTAGTTGTAGTTGTAGTTGTGGTGGTAGTAGTAGTAGTAGCAGCAGCAGTAGGAGTAGTAGTAGTAGTAGTAGTAGTAGTAGTAGTAGTAGTAGTTGTTGTTGTTGTTGTTGTTGTTCTTGTTGCAATTGTAGCTGTAGTCGTAGTAGTTGTAGTTGTAGATGTAGTTGTAGATGTAGTTGTGGTTGTAGATGTAGTTGTGTCTGTAGTTGTAGATGTAGTTGTTGTGGTAGTTGTAGTGGTAATTTAGTTGTAGTTGTAGTTGTGGTTGCGGTTGTAATTGAACTTGTGCTTGTACTTGTAGTTGTGGGGTAGTCACAGCGAAACTTCGAAAATTCACCTGAAAACATCAGTTTTTCACACTTTTGACTTGGAAATGTGCTTCGTGCCACAACGGCGTGCACTTTTTCGACATCGAATCATCATCGAATCGTCAAAAAGTGCTCCAAGACCCTCAGTTTTTAACGATTTTCACTTCCAAATGTGCTTCGCGCCACAACGCCGTGCACTTTTTCGACATCACAACTTCCAAAAGTGGTCCGACAATGACGTGTTTTGTACATTTTCACTTCCAAATGTGCTTCGCGCCACAGCGCCGTGCACTTTTTCGACATCTCAACTTCCAAAAGTGCTCCGAACGTGACAGTTTTAACACTTTTTACTTCCAAATGTGCTTCGCGCCACAGCGCCGTGCACTCTTTTCACATCTCAACTTCCAAAAGTGCTCCGAGACCGCCAGTTTTTAACACTTTTTACTTCCAAACGTGCTTCGCGCCACAACGACGTGCATTTTTTCCACATCTTAACTTCCAAAAGTGGTCCGAGCGCGAGGTGTTTTGTAACTTTTTACTTCAAAATGTGCTTCGCGCCACAACGGCGTGCAATTTTTCATCTCTCATCTGCGGAGATGTCTCCGCACCCGCCGCTTTAGCGAGCCTACTTTTCGACCCTCCGGAGCCACAAAACATTGGAAAACCACAGTGTTTCGCGACTTTCCTACCTTTTCNGCCGCTTTAGCGAGCCTACTTTTCGACCCTCCGGAGCCACAAAACATTGGAAAACCACAGTGTTTCGCGACTTTCCTACCTTTTCGCGCACCTGCATCTTCTCTCTTCTGTTTTTCTCATCTTCTGACTTTCTCCATCTTCTGACTTCCTTCCTGGCTGTGCTTTTCCATCTTTCCATATTGTCGGAAGGTTTAGCTTCTAAACTTCCTTCGACAACTACAACCACAACTACAACTACAACTACTACGACTACAGCTACAACTGCAACAACAACAACGACGACAACAACAACAACAACAACAACAACAACGACAACCACAACGACAACGACAACGACAACGACAACGACAACGACAACGACAACGACAACCACAACAACAACAACAACAACTACTGCTACTACTACTACTACTACTACTACTACTACTACTACTACTACTACTACTACTACTACTACTACTAAAACTACAACTACAACTTCAACTACATGACCACTGCAACCACAACTACAACTACAACTTCAACTACATGACCACTACAACCACAACAGCCACAACAACCACAACAACAACGACAACAACAACAACGACAACAACGACAACAACAACAACAAAACAACAACAACAACAACAACAACAACAACTACTACTACTTCTACTACTACTACTACTACTACTACTACTACTACTACTACAACTTCAACTACATGACCACTACAACCACAACAGCCACAACTACAACTACAACTACAACTACAACTACAACTACAACTACAACTACAACTACAACTACAACAACTACGCCAAGTACAGCTACAACAACTTCACTACACCACACCCCACTGCACTACAACTACAACTACAGCTACCACTACAACTACAACTACAACTACAATTTCAGTAGAACTACAACTGCAACCACAACTACATTTACAACTACAACCACAACTACAATTACACTACATTACAACTACACTGCGCCTTCTCCAACCACTTGTCGGTCCATCAGTGGGTCCGCTTTGAAAATCCATGCTTCACAACAACCAACTTCTCCTATAGGTTTCCTATCTGTGAAACTTCTGCCACCGCCCTGCGCGGTACTACTGGCACCGCCAACAAACATAACTCCTTGTTTTCCACGGCTTGCCCCCCATCCCTATGAAGATACCCTCCGGTAGTCAAGCATGGCCACCGACGTTTGATGACACAGGAGGGTATACCTATCTATTGTTGATGAAATCCTATGAAGTCCCATGAAATCGCAATTTCTTCATGCTTCAAATGCTTCAACAAACATTTTTTCCCCAGGACTCGGCTGCCTGGCAGCGCTTCGGCCACTTTGTGTCGCAGCCGCGCTTGGCCGCGGAGGTCTTAGAGAGAGCGGTGCATCACCTGCCAAGCTGTCACCAGCTGCCTGGCCGATCTGGCTGTTGGATAGAGGGCTACTTCTATATCCCATATCAACCTTCTCTCACCATTCTATCTCCTATTTTGATCCTCTTCTCCGAGGCTTTGGTTCCAACTCCACGAGGCTTACGAAGCCACGGAGACGGCACCGCTGGCGACGCTGCGGGAGGTCAAGCGCCGCGCGCTGCGGGCCATGGCCGCGACTGCCGCGATCCCCGCGGCCAATGTAGAGGATGGAGATGGGGGGGAGCATCCGGAGCTAAAAGGGTGCTTTTGTAGAGGAACATCTTGGGAATATACTACGGTATGATGATGAATACATATATTGTCTACATAATATTATATAATATGTTGTACACAATATTATTAAAAGTGTTGTATATTATAGTTATAAGTTATAACATATATTTATGTTATGATGATTTACAGGTGTTTCGTAACTTATGTTGTTTTTGTTTGCAGACGGTACGTGTTTGTTTCGGATGATGGTGGATTCAAGTAACAGAAATTGGGTCGCAGAGCCAAACGGCGGATTGAACCCATAACATGGTTGATCCGTAATTGCCGAATATATACCCTCTGGTTATTTAACATAAGTATGCAAAATGGTCCATTTACTTATCATGATTTACCTCTGAAAACTGGTGATTTTGCTCAGCTACGTTAAACAACCAGGGGGTAACATGTGTAAATAATACGTTCTTTACCCCACCATCATTTTGGTGATCCCAGGACGGCGGAACTGCAGCTGCTGCGGCCACAGATCCCAGACATGAGTTCCTACTGCAACATGCCGACGCCTGTCGCCGCCATGCCGATGGCAGTCGCGGGGCGAACGTGCCGGCAGAAACTCGGGTCCAAACAGAGGGGAAAGCAGTGATGGCCGATTTGGATCCAAGTTTTCAAGGTCTCACTGAAATGGGTGTGCCATGTTGTAACTGCATTTCAAGGCAACGTTTTTACTATTTCATTTCACTTCTGGCAAGACAGCAGGGAAGGTTCGACACCATCGCAAAATGTGTTCCTTAATTCTGACAGTATTCCATCGCACCTGTAAGTTGTAATTCTTGGACTACTGTAACTATCCCATTTGTTCAACACTTAATTATGTGTGTTTGATTACACATGTAATTCTGTAATATGTATACTTAGTCATATAGTCATACTGAAGTAGATGATTTTAAACATCTATAGTCGCATCATGTCGCATATATATATATATATAAATATATGTATATATATATATATGTTCCCGTTCGACTGATTTTTTCTGTGACATGTCCATATTTTCTCCAGGACGCCCTAGATGCCTGGAAGGAGCTGCGGAGCAGCATGGCCGAGGCGGCCAATGGAGAACTGCAGGCACAGGCGCTGTTGCATTGGATGAAGCTGGAAGCGTTCCTTGGGATTTCGGATGCCGATTTGGATTTGGCCGGATTTTTTTTGAAACTGGAAGATGAAACTGGAAGATTTGGGGAAAGAACCCGTGATTTTATTGGGATGGGATATGGCTGAAAGTCTAGCAATTCTAGGGAAAAGCCATGAAATGTTGCAAAAAGTGGAGGAGGGATGGATGGTTGGATGATGTTGGATGGTTGGATAATGTTTTCCAGAACCATTTTTTGTATTCTCCAAACTCCAGCGGTTTTGAACATCATTTCCATATTAATGTTTTCAGACCTGGTTGGGTGTGTTTTTTGGATTTCATCATGAATTGAATTCGTGGTGGTTTCGACACCCTCCAAATCTACTGCTAAAGAGCGCAGAGGGGACAAGCAAAAGGACGACGTTGATAGTGGGAAGATCATCCAAGGGTAAGACATATCCAAACATTATCAGATTTTTTGGGGACACACTCTTTACTTCAGGACATTTGGTGTTTTTGTTTTCTCAACTTAGACATACTGCGTGCACTGCGTATAGATATATGTACTTGACAGGTTTGTATGGTTTGTATTGATTGAAGCTGGGTTCGCACCAGACACTGCAGTTTTTGCAAGGAAGCAGACTGGGATTGGTGCATACAATATCCCTTGGGGCGAAAAAACAATGAGTTGACGTCAGGGCTTTTATCAAGATTTGTCCATGCAGCTCTGTTGTTTTTTGCCTTTCCAGTCGCTGGTTCCAAAGATTCATATTACCGGTATCTCATGTTCTTCACGCACATTTACAAAGGCACAAAGGTATCATGCTCTTTGCGATCTAACCAGTCATCAACCGATCTGGCTTCAGGTAGCACCAGCTACCATAACCAGCCCTTTCCTCATGGGAAGCATCAGATTGAAGTTTATTCTATATATATATATATATATTACCATATATATATATGATACATATTTTGTTGGTTCTCGAGAAAAACATCGACTAAAAACTGATGGGAGCTTGGAAGTGCAGTTCCATTTCTAATTGGATATATTTCACCAAAATTATAGGGGCCCCATATCCCATTTTGTGGGCGTTTAGTTCACGATGGTAAGACCCAAAAGGCAAGCTCAACTGCACCCCCAAGTAGGTGACCTATGTGATAATTGTGATATGCCCCATATCCCCATTGAATCCCATGAAATCCCATGAAATCTCCATGAAGTCCCAGTGAAATTCCATGAAATCTCCACAAGAAATCCTGCAATCGCCCCCAGGTACGGGGCTCAGGACTTGGACCAGGTCCTCAGTGTGGGCCGCTGGATGATTTAAACATGTGTAAGTTGTATCATAGATGTGTATAGATGTGTACCCTCTGGTAAACTAACAGTTTGCTATTGAAAATGACCATTGAAATAGTGGATTTTCCCATTAAAGATGGTGATTTCCCATAGCCATGTTAGTTTACCAGAGGGTAATCATGACCATGAATGGTAGAATAGATGTGTACAGATAATGATGATTATAATAGATGTATACAATAGCAAATGATGATCGACCATGATAATCGTTGAAACATTTATGATGATATAGATAATATATGTCTAGAATAGCCAGATATGGTGATTTTCTCCAAAACATGGGTGCTCCAACGACCCAATTTACCCCCTTGTTGAATAGAATCCCATCCCCCGTTCATATTAAGCACCCCCTTAGAAACCCTGGTTCGGTGAGGAATTTTCACATAATTGGGACCATATTTCAGGGGGTGTTTAATAGTAGGGGGATGGGATTGACAAGGCCCAAAACAGATGCGGATGGGTCAAAACATGTCCAAACTCTATTGTCACAATACATAATTCCCAGCTACTTTAGGGTACCATCCGGGTACCAAGGTTTTGACTCATGGCCAGATGGAAACGCGAAATCCTACTAAAATTAATTAGTGATACGTCAATTTTTTTGTTGGGGAAAACTGGAATACTATACGATGAAACTGACAGTCGACATGAAATTGCGTCAAAGATGGGATGCCTCCAAAATAATTGGGACAATAAATCACGTGAGTATCCCAAATTCAAGTGCCTTGTGGCAAGTTATGGCAACAGATGGTCCATTGCAATTTTTTTTGCCATGAGGAAGATGGTGGGAGTACTGTTAAACACTTTAAACAACCAACATTTAAGTGGTCCTCAACGCGTCTTAAAGTCTGACTCAGCTCGATCTGTTCCCAACAATCGGCAGTTTCACAACTCTTGGCCCTATTTGGATCCGTGGAACTTGGAAAATCATGGAAAATCTCAAATTCTCAGGTGAATACCCAAGAGGTTCATGGAAACTGAAGATTTACGAAACATCTAAATCAACTATATCCAACATTTTTTATAGCAACTGAAGATTCAGAATCTAGGTTTGGGGTTGAATATTTCCACAACTATGGAATGTCGGAGTTGCATGTGGCGCCCTGATATGCATCCTACTTGGTTAATTGTTTTATTGGTTTAACAATCACGGTGATAATTATAGCAACGTCATTTCAATCGTCCCATTATCATGTACATATATTTATATATATACAAGTGGGTTATATAATGTTCTATCTATTAAAAAAAACATATACATACATATACTGTGAATATATATATATATGTATATATATATACACACGTATCTATATCTCATGGCCTATATGAATATATAGTATACATATTATGTAATATCTAAATATAAACCCGTGTCCTGCCACTGAGGACGACAGTTGATGGACCACTGGGGCGCCTTCTACAACGCCTGGAGCGCCTTCATCGCTGCTGCGCGCTTTGCCGCGGCCGCGAAGGCGTCGAAGGCGACGTCGGTGGTGGAGGGCCTCTACAAAGATGCCATGGCACAGGTGTCGGACTACCCGGACCAGGCGGCCGGGATCACGGTGAAGGCCTAGCGTTACAGATGGTTACTCGCTGGTAAACTAACATAACTATGGGAAATCACCACTTTTCATGGGAAACTCCACTATTTCTATGGCCATTTTCAATAGCTACGTTTAATTACCAGAGGGTACTCGGTTGAATACAACTATAAATGGATGGTTCTGGATGATATTTGTGGAACTCATTCTCAGACAATTTTGTAGTTACATATAGTTGCACTATACACTTTGAAACACAGGCGCTTGCAGAAAGGGCCACAGCCTCGCTGCAAATTGACGTTATGGCAAAAATTGATATAGGCTTGAGGGAAGGCAGTATTGATACGCAAGTGTAAGCGATATATATATATATATATATATATATATTTGTTGAAACGAGGATTGCGGAAGTTTTTCTCATGTTTTTCACGCTATTTGCCCTTTTGGCTTTGATTTCGCAGCGACCCAATCCTCACAGGAATCTGACAAAGTTGTTCCTAGGAAAAGAATCACCTTCACCGTATCGGTGGGGAAAGTGTGCCGGATAAGTCGCGCCTTTTGCCAAAACGCAAACAAACTCTGTAGTATTCACCGTAGTCTGGAAAGTCAATGCCTATTCAGGATGAGATGTTTTCATTCATAATTGGAGCTACGCTGTTGCACATGTTCTGGGTATGTTACTGGGTAAATTGCTGCTGTTGAAAGTGCTGTTTAGGTGGTTTTTTCATACATGTCGTACGACCTAGCAGAAAACATAAAAGAAACCAACAAATAGGAAGAAAACAAACAGAGGTGGAAGAGGAATAAGAGGAAGACAAGGATCAAGAGGAGGAAAAGGAGGAGGATACAAGAACAACTCAACCATGCAGGCATGCATAGTCAGTTTAAGCAAGGTTAGGCATCGTTTGAGAATGCCTGAGCCACTTCCAAAGCCAATTCAGCTATTCGCAAGGGATAGTTCACCCAAAAAGAGGTGATGAAGCTGTCACGTTTGTTGCACAAGACGTCATGAAACTTTGAAACAGAACTGTGATTGGATTTGTTGAAGGGAACATTTACAGGAACCCCTATTTTTTGATGGTAAAAACTATTGTTTCCTTTAGATTTTCCCGTAAACCAATCCATTGAAACTGTTTCCATCATGAGCGTTCCATGTTCTTGTGATCGTTTTGGATGGCAAATTCATACTTCCCAATTCAGTTTGATGGCAGCATTCTTTCGGGACAATGTATAATTCAGGCATGACTTGTGACTTCTTGGATACAGAGTTTCCTGTTGTCTGCAACACTACCCCGAACATGACGTGAGAACATGACGTTTTTTGTGCAGCTGTGTTCATATTTCGCCCATTTTCCAGCCATTTTCCCGCCGTTTTTCCAGGTGCGCAGCGACTTCCTCCAGTTCCAACGGGAAAGCGGCACCCTGCAGGGCTGGCTGTGTGCCAAGGCGCAGCTGGCTCCGGCGGTGGCCGAGGTGGCGATGGAGGCCGAGACGGTGCCCGAGGCGCTTCGCCGGTTGCAGGGAAGCGGTTTTGCTGGTAATCAAACATGGCCAGAAGACTTCTGAAGATCCACCATTAGGTTTTGATTCTTCCACAACACTAATTACACCTTGGGATTTCGGGATGTCGTGGTTTTTCCATGCCCTTGAGTGGATGGCCAGGCGAGCCCCAAGCCGAAGCCAAAGCCCAAGGCGAAGGCGAAGGTTTTGCCCAAGCGCCAAGCCTTTCGCTCGCAGGCACAGGTGCCATCGGGGGCAGATCTTCAGCAGGTCAACTGGCTGGATTTACAGGTCATTATACACCATAACCTGCTCCATGATTCTCCATGTCATATGTGTTTTCTCGTAAATGCCGGTAAACATGGTCAAACTGGCTTTGGTTGGCACTTGGTTGGTGGATGTTGGTTTTCACTATCCGGAGGCTGTATCTCGCCCTCAGTCCTACGATATGATTCCGCTGAGAATGTCATCCCTGGATCAGTAACCCCCGCTTTTCTGTTTTGTAAATGGGGGCGGGGTTACTGGACCATAGTTTCATAATGTTTCGTAGCAAATGACATCACTATGACATCTTTGGGGCCAGGAGAAGAGACAGAAGGTTGAGACGATAGAGGCGGACGGCGAGGTGCCGGTGACATTTAGAGCTTCGAAGCACCAGTTCGTTGTTTTTGTTTGGGTCAAGCAGGGTAAACCAATGTAAACAATGTGTAAACCGATGTCTAATGATGTCTAGAGTATTCTACACCATCCCATTGATCCATTTTTGTTGGGGAACTCAATGCTTTTACCCGAGATTTGGCATTTGTTTGAGCACGCTGACCCCCAGGTGAAGGTAGTGAAGACGGCGCAGAGTGAGGAAGCGACGGAGCCCAAGGCTGAAGCCAAAGCCGAAGAAACCAAAGTTGAAGAACAGAAGGATCCGGAAGGTAACAAAGAAGCAAAAGAAGCAGCTGAAGAGCCAAAGGTTGAGCCCAAAGTGGACAGCCAAGCACCGAAAGATGTAGAGCTCAAGGAGACGGTGAAGGAAAGTGAGCCCTCGTCTCTGCAGCCGCACAAGGGTTGCTTGGATTTGCAATGAAACATCGTCTTTTTGGTGGGGGGCTATCCCCAAAATACGATGAAAATCCAAACTGAGGTGGTTTACCAATCCTGGGTTAGCATGAAACAATGTTGAGACTGGCCACCACAATATGAAAGTTGGCTGTTGGTTTCCAGTTTTTGATTGTAGAATACGGGGGTTTTCCAAAATGGTTGTACCCCAAAATGGATGGTTTATAATGGAACATCCCATTAAATCAATGATTTAGGGACCCCTATTTCACGAAACCTCCATAATATGTTATAGAGATCAGCATAACTCCTTATATATGTCTCTCGATGATACGCGCGCCTGCCACGCCGCACATATCACTTTTAGCATCAATCGGCTTCAAGTCCTTTATTCTATCCAAACACATTGGCGAGACACAAGCAACATGTCAGTGGATTCGCCACTTTCCATATACTGTGTACTGTCATGATCTGTCATGCGTGTAAGCAATACAACATAGGAACCCGCAAAAAGAAAGACACAGTTCAATTTTCAACTATTGTTGACATGATTTTCACTTTTTTTTTGTGGGCTGCTATGTAAAAGATTGTAAAGGATTATAAACATGTATTATACATATACAATCATATACATGTACATATCATGCATACGCATTGGCTTGAAGGCTCCCACTACCATCAACGACGCCTGGCAGAGAAAGCCGCCGACTTGAAGTTGGAAGACGAAGGTGGCTGGGGTGGTGGTTTCAACGCTTCAATTCATGATATATATATATATGTATATATATATATACATATGTATATATACATATGTATATATATATATATGTATATATACATATGTATATATATACGTATATATATATACATATGTATATATATATATGTATATATATATGTATATATATATGTATATATATATATGTATATATATATATGTATATATATATACAAATAACTATATATGTATATATATATACAAATAACTATATATCTATATACATACACTGGATTTTCATTTTTGTTAAAGCATGTCCTGGTATTGGATTATTTTTCTTGAACCCTTTGAGCAGTGGCCAACATGTTCAAAACTCTTGTTGATGAGCTATCATATGGGATTATAACACCTGGTAGCAATGATGCACTAACAAATAGGTCTGTCTGAAAATGGGCTATACCGATAAAATGGCCATTGAATAGATTGGATGATGATAGCCATCAAATTTGTGAGTATCCTATTTTCAGACACACCCACCCATATGGGATTTCGGCTTTTTTGGTGACTGTACACCATACCCAAGTCTTAAAAAGGTAAGATATGTCTCCAAAACATATCCACTTGGGGTTGAACATTTGCTTTACCACATTGGAGCACAAGTTACACAACTTCCACTGCGATTGTAGGGGTTTACATGCACGTTTGCAGGAATTTACTTTGTTCTCCTAGGTTGAACATGAGGAGGTTTGAGCGGGAAGCAGACCACACAACTTGGGAATCTCACCAACAGGGGATCAAAGAAGGATGCAACTGCAAGGGGATCAAATAAGGATGCAAGTGTAACCACCCAAAAGTGGACAAGACAAAATTGGATCTTGCCCTTAAAATCCTTGGTACAGAGATGCCTTCCGAGAAAAAAAACTCGGTGGGTTTCTCTCATGTTTTTTTCCAGGTGAACATACCGTCTATGTGGCGAATCTGGACTGGTCGGTAGCTTGGCCTGGTCGGTAAATTCCAATCATTTCATGCCGCGCCGTATCTCCAAATCCGAGCATCATTTTCCCCGTGAACTGCCATAACATGCCATTACTTTCAGGTATACCTATGTATACCCAATTTAAGATTTTTCAGACACAACGGATTGAAAAAAGGCGAGGTGACTCTACGATTTTGTTTTGGGCCTCTCGGCCTGCGGTTTCAACAGAGGGGAAGCGATGATTCACCATGAAATTTACACCAAGAAACATATTTTCATGGGGGGAAATTGTATGATTTTGGAAAACTATTTGGTTTCTGTTGAAAAATATAGTTTCCAAAATAGAAAATTAAATTATATATCATGCTGATATTTATTGTGTTTCTTTTCTTGTTTTTCTCCTACATTTTCAGGCACGATCCAGCCGACCCTTTTACGTTCCCTTTTTTGAAGGTGGATGAAGCCCAGCTCTATCGGATCTTTCAAGAGGTGGAAGGATTAAAGGATCGCGGCCACGATGTGCATCCTGTGTGGTGGGTGGATATATGTGGATTTCAAAGGTATCCTCTGGTAACATGGCTATATAGCTGGAAAATGGAGATTCCCCAATTTAGTTCGATGATTTTCCTCTTGAAATGCTCATTTAGTTCATTTCAGTTCAGGGATTTCCCAGCGGCCCGCCATGCTTGATTGCGGGAGGGTGCGCGATGGATCATCATGATTCCATGAGCCCAGAAGCGGCAAACGCAACATATGTTCAAAAATCAGCGACATATATATCTATATATATATATATCTATATATACATATATAAGTAGGTGTATATATATATATATATTAAAGACAATAACAATAGTACTACCTAATATATATAATTATATTGATAATGATAATATGAATGTAATATATATATATATATACAGATAGACACGTATTGATCGAGGTTTATGTAGGGTCTACTAGACCGGGGAAAAAACACTGGGCTTGCGATCTCCGATTTTCGGGACACAACAAGAAATCCATGGGAACACGATTGTTCGGCAGTTGCAACGGCAATTTTGAGGATTTTGGATCGGACAGAGGAAAAAAAATCGAGATTTTGGGTGGTTCTTTTCTTCTTGATTCGGTGTTTGATGCCCATTTCAACCATTCCTTATTCATTGAACTGATTAAAAGCGCATTAGAAACAAAACAACACAAATATGAAATGGTAAGCAACTACAATCAACTACATATTGAAATACGACTCCCGTTATGTAGCATCCCAATTGTATCATCCCATGGGTCTCTTCAGTCAGACCTTGAAAAACCCCGTGGATTGCAGGAGGTGCGCCTGGTGCGAGATTTCTTGAAGAGATTCTTGACCGAGACCGGTGGTATCTGGTGGTTTTTGAGGAGTTTGGAGCTTTGTTTTAGATGTGGGTTGGCCATAGTTAGTTGAAACATTGGGTATACCCTAACATTGCCATAGAGGGAAAATGATGAGCATGTTAGCCACTTTCAGAAGAAACACACTGCATTTGTACTAATTCATCCCGCAAATCTGAGTCATCTGAGGTTGATCCCCATGTGACCTTCAATGTTTTTGCGGCCAACGGTTTTGTTGAAAGGATTGAGGCATGCATGGCATCATCCAGGGGGTGAAACCCTGATAGATGATGCTGATGATGGTTTCCTAAAATGGTGCACCCAACAATCAGATGAGGTTTCCCATGAAAAGGACGAACAAGTTTGGAGGATTTTGTGAAAACCCTTTGCCTTTGTGGCTTCCCTAGTTTGTTTCAGGTCGCAGGTCGTTGTTAAAGTTAGACTCCTCATATCATTCGCTGGTTTGTTTATCAAGATCTGACCATATGTGCTCAATTTAGCATCAACAAGACATGTTTAGAAGACTGTTAAAATCCAATTTTGTTCTCTAATTGCTTACTCTAAAAGTGTCAATAATTTATGGCTCCAAACTGATACCCAAATGGTAAAGTTGCCATTTGTCTGATTTTAAAACCATCATTGTCCACTATTTTCCACCATGCTTCCACCATTATCCACCATGTTTCCACCATTCTGGACCAATTTTCCACCAAGGGTCCAAGGGTTACGCCTACGTGGACTTCGATTCACCGGAGCGGGTCCTGGAGGCGGTGGAGAAATTCTCGGGCGCCCTGGCCGTGGATCAGGGACGGAGCCCCATTGCCCTGTTGAGAAATGGGCGATTTCCACCCAAAAAATGGAGGTTTGCACTGTTTAAACTGTGAAAATCCATGAAAATCCATGAAACACGTTGAATACTTCTTGATCTTCTTGCCATATCGTCAGAAAGATTGTTCTTTAAGACCTCATTCTTGGGTTTCCCATCCCTAGTTTGGGGGTGAAGCATCAAAGACGGTGGTAGAATCGCAATAGAATGGGATGTAACTGCCAACAACATAGAATTTCACCAGCGAAAAAGAAGGATGATGGAGTTATAACCAGCCATGTGTATAGTAGGATGTAGGACAATACTTTATATGCAAGGGAACACACGATATGGGTTTGTCAAAAATTGGGTATGGCGGGAGATGATGTTTCAAAGCAAGGAATTTTTTGGGGTACCCTGTCCTGTTTTTCGATAAAGCTAATGGACCCCCAAATGAACAGATTCTACACTGATTCTACACCCAACAGCAGGTTCTAGGTGTGTGTATAATTGTGTATATATGTATGTATATGTATCTGTATAGGTATTCTTGATGACGGCCAAGATATGAATGGGGTGAAAGGTCAGTTGATGGTTAAATATTCGCTCTTCCAGGAGGAATATGAATCTGTTTTGTGGCGTATTGTTAGCGATTCATATTGCTGGATAATATCCCCACCCTTGTTCGTAATACCGGTTATAGGATGTTCTACAGTATTCCCGAGAAAATCTGCAGGGAAACCCTGTAATTTATGGGAGAAAGCTATGGCACATGTTCGGAATAAGATCTGGATGGATTGTACCCGCCACATTAGATTTCTGGGATTTTCTGTTTTTTTAGGGATTCAACGAGTGTAGCAGTGTAGCACATATTTCGTATTCCCGCTAAAACTAGTTGTCAACTATTAGAAGGGTCCAAGAAACAATCACGGATTCTCCTCATCTTTGGAGTTTTTTCCACACGTGGCCACAACAAGGCCATTTGATCAACAATCGCGCCATGACTCTTGTCGAGATGGGTGTAGTCTATAGCTGTCGCCCCTGGAAAGCCCCTGTCATAAGGATTCCCTCCCAGTAGGAATTTCATCGACGAACATTGGCATTGGCCCTGGCATATATTTATACAATGGGACAAATGGTATACCCCTAATAGTGAGGGTTTTGGTTTTGATAGGGCTGAAAAAACAACCAGGAACCTCAAAATAAGGGCTTCACTATCTAATATAATCTATGGGGGTGTCATCTTTGGTGTTTTTCATCGCCATGAGACCCGGTCGACCTTGGTCGGTTGGTTGGTAGCTGCCTGCGGAGTTGTTCCAGATCAGATGGTCAGGGCAATTCAATGGTTTACATCCAGACCCAATGTATATATGTATATATATATATATACACATTCTATATATATATATATATTATACGTGGGTTTGTCTCAAGATAGGTTATGTACCCCAAAATTCATCAAAATTCATTTAATCACCATTTTCCCCACTAACATCTGCCATTTAGCAGAGTATTTTTAGAAACACCCATGTCAGAGATTAGAGAGCACAAATTGAATAACTTTTGGACGTTCCCAATAACTGATGGGCGGTTGATTGGTACAGTCTCTGAAGTTCCTGACTAATCATTACGGAGCAGTGGATGGCAGAAACAGATTAAATTTAACTGGTTTAGGGGTTTCATTTTATTTAATGTGGGTAAAACAATAATAAACCATCCCTCAAATCACCATAAATAGGTGGTATAAACCATTCCAAAATGGGTGGTTTATTATTGTTTTACCCACATAATTTAATTGACCAATATGTTTTGGGATGGTTTTAAAAAAGATACAGCAACTGTTGCGTGGATTCCATCAGGCGGATTGGGTATACCTGTGGATTCAGATATTTCAGATTAATGCCAACCTTGGATTGGTAATTTCGTTTGATTAAGAATCATGGGTTTACCTCCAAAATAGGTTTCGAACACAGTTTTAACATACGATTTAGATGGGTCACCCCCCCAGCAAGCTGGTGGTTTATTAAAGCAGGCAGTTTTTTTTACCTGGGTTTGCATTACGTCGCTCATGCTGGCTTGTTCCTTGAACGGGCGTACTCCAGCCCCTCAGAATCCAGTTCCTGACGACCATGTGTCCGGGATGCTGGAAGCATTCCCATCAAGGACCATAGGGACACAGCCAACAGGAGATGAGAATGTACCAAGTATTCGAGCCTCAAAAGTGCAGCGGTCGTGCCAGATCCTAGCAGCTCTTCACTGGAGAATCTGCAGCTAGAGCTGACAGTTAGCCAACTCAAACCTGCCCTATTCATTCATCTCCCTTATCACATGCAATAGTCAAAATCCCCTCCATTTTCTAGGGCTTCTGCTATACCCATGAATTTGGAGAATTGCAGGTGGGATGATCCAGGGGGCACCCTTGGTTTTTCCTCGCAGCTAGCAGTTTGACCCTGCTAATCACTGCTTTTTCGCGGAAGGTAATCTTTCAACCCCCAAGTAGGCTGGGGGTGCAGTTCCAATCATAATTACCCTCTGGTTATTTAACATAGCCATGGAAAATTGCTAATTTTGGATGATTTCCCATTAAAACCTCCATTTATAGAGGATTTTCCATGGCTATGTTAAATAACCAGACGGTATGTAATAGTATGTAATTGGATATAAAACACCATAGTCATAGGAGCCCCAACTCGTGGCGGGTCAAAATCCCGAAATTTGATTCCAAGTTTTTGTACCTCAACTGCACCCCCCAGGTGAGAGTTCTCATGATCTCCCAGTGCCATTAAATTGCATGATGTCCAATGAAGTGTCCATTATATCCAAATCAAATCAAATCCAATTAATTCTCATCAAATTTCCATTAAATTTCCATTAAATTCTCATCAAATCAAACTTCCATGAACTCCAATTCAATTCCCATGAAATCTCCATGAGCTCCCCATATAGTCGCCATCAACTCCCCAATGACATCTCCATGACATCCTCAGGAAGGTGGCGAAGTCGCTCCCCACCAAGCAGCTCTACCAGGCAGAAAAGCTTCGGAATGCATGGTTGTGGTTATGATCAATGGATTTGGTTTAAGGATTTGAAGGGAAAATATGAAAACCGGAAACCATTCAAAAACATCCCATGAAATATGGGGTGTTCCTGTACTCCTTTAAACCAATGTATGGATAGAATGGACAATTATGGTTAATAGTGGGAAGCTAATGGGAAAAGAACGCACTGTACATTTAATGATGTGTAATCATTGGCATACAATATGAAATAGAATATATATATATAGTAATATATTTGTATACACATATGCAGGTACCTCAATTCATTGGATTCCAACAACCAATTTCATGGGGAATGGCATATCCATCTATCAGTCGATGAGACGACACCTCTACACCAGTCCCCAAACAATTCCCATTTTGGTTTATTTTGGGAGTACCAAGCATTATTAGACATCACCCGTCTGTAGTTAAATGATGGTGACCACCCCGAAAAAGGTGATGTTTGCAGAGGTAAATTGATATATAACTACATGTATATATATATATATACATAGTGGGAAACTATGGGTTCTCCATGTATTACTTACTTTACTCTTCATAGGGGAAAATGAGGAAACATACCCTACCACACACCAGAATTGTGCAAAACAATAACACTAATTGTGAAAACAATGATGATGATTGCCCTCCGCCAACTTCACATAGACCCTGCCAAATAGGGATTTGGAAGATGAGTTTCCACTAAACAATGGCTATTTTGAGGGTCTATGTTATTGTTGGGGAGGGTCCGGGTATATGTATATATTATATATAACATTATATAACCCCCCTTTAAAAAGTGATGTTCACATTGCGGAAATCGAAACACAACGACTTCCTATGCTCCAGGAAAAGGTCCTTTTTGTGCGGAACATTGGTGACAGCGCTGCGGAGGATGTCAGCTGGTTTTCATGGGAACAGGCAAACCAAGGGAGGGGTACACTATTTTCAGACAAAGCCCGTAGCCACTTTGGCTCAAGTTTGTGTCGGCTTTGAACGTTGAAGATGCCCACAGCTCTCCTTCGGGATTTGACTGAGCTGAGCTCTTTCAATTCCATCTTCTCTTTGTTGGTGCGGTCATGCTGGGGGGCGTGGAAGTTGGCCTGCTGTTGTGTTCTTCGATCCATCCGATATCTCATCTTGCCAGAGGTTTCCAAGCAACCCTCCTGTATGGGTCCAGGATGTACCGGCAGCTGGGAGTGGCCAGCGTCGAGCCTTGACTCTGGTGTTGCAGGAGTGGTGGCATGGTCCACTTGGGCAACCACGCCAATTTGCATAATTTGCTCACGGAGCTGGCAAAGTTGGCATAGGACCATATGATGGATGAAAAAATGAGGCGTAGGCGCAGCTTTGCCGGATGCCTCGTAACAACGAACCATTTGCCATTTTAATACCAGCGCGCGACCCTATTTCAAGGCGCGGAACTATCATAAGTTACCCAGATATGTGGATGGAAGCAATATGAAGCAATCAGAACAAGAAAAAAGGCATCTATTGGCGCACGCATCCCCGTCTGCATAACCATTCTCTAAGAACTTGAAGAAGATGGTGGCGTGTTCTAGATAATTAAAAAAAGAAGCGCCCATTTTCATGGGTTTCGGCTCGGAAGCCTGGGGCATTTTCTAGAAGGGCGTTGTTCGAGCACATGTCGGAAAATATGCCGCTTTTTTTTTACGAACACACACACACACGCACAACATCATCAAATAATTTATAGATAATTAGATAGATCTGGTGTGCCATTGTTTTGGGCACAGCATGATGGCAAAACGATGCATTTTCTAGGAGGAGGTGATGACGGGGAACAATCCGTTTTTGTGCAAGTCTACTTCGGGGAAAATCAAGCAGGATAACAACGAAATCTAAGTAAATTTCCAGATGACAAGAATCGACCAGGGAACAGATTTAGCCAAGGGTCAGGGTTCTTCGTTTGGGACGGTTGGATGTTTGGAGGTTCCAGGTGTGTATGAGCCGGGATCTACTGTAAACTATCGTAATGTAAATTTGTATGGAGTTTTCACTGCAGATGCGTGTTTGATTTGGTTTGGAAAGCGATAGGGGACGTCCTAAAAGCGATACCCCCTTATCTTATCAAGACTCCATTGAGACTACAACAGACCTTCCAACCATCAGTCTCGCATGTTGCAACCGAGGTTCATCCATTAAGATCGCATGGATAATGGATAATGTTGGGATTTTGTCCACTTTGTAAATTATTTGCGGATATTTGCGGGTTTCAACGCTACCGCTAAGACAAAAAACCTCCAACATGAGCCAAGAACCTCCGCCACAGTTTAGCCCCTTTTCATAGCCCCAGCTTTGTGACTCCTTCGGAAAATCCCCAGGAGGACGTCAAAGAAGCCTTCACAGGGCAGGGCCAGGTGGTGAGTGTGCGCATGCCTCGACAAGATGACCACCACAAGGGCACCTTGAAAAGCCAGGTCGGTGATTTTTTGTCATTTTCCCCCAACTTTTGGGGGAATCGATCTCTTATTCTTTTTGGACATCTAAAACAATCAGTAGTAATTATTTGATTTTTGGAATGGTTGGACGGGGGAAAATTAATTTTGGGATTTATTATTGGTTTGATTTGGTTTGGACGGTTGGTTATTCGAAAAAAATCTCAGGATGTGAATATGTTTTTTGAAGGGAATGGGTCAAATTGGAGGTCATCGGAAGCAACGACCGGTTTGTCAGCCGCAGCACAGCCATCCCATCACCCAGATCATGCACGCCATGGGACGCCAATAGGAAAAAAAAAAGTAATCAGATCAATTAGTGTTTCTGGGGTTGTTTATCGGCCGAATCCATGTCATGTTTGGGAACATGTTAAATCTTTGGTGAAAACCTAAGACCGAAAACGAAACTCAAGATTCCATTCTTCCAGGTTTGGGTTTGCATGTTGACCAAATGAAGGGACCATGTGAGCGCAAATTCTGCGCCCTACCCTTATTTTTTCATTGGGCACTTAAGGATACGCCTATGTGGAGTTCATGTCTGACGATGCCGTGAAGGTGACGCAGGGTGGAAAACGCCATCGTGACTAGCAGGTCCCATTTAGGATAAACCAATGAAAATGGACGACATGGGTGTGTTTGAACATGGGTTCTACACCAATTTTATGCGGGGCATGATGATCAAACATCGAAATTGGGGGCTTGGCATTTTGGCTCTGAAAATGGGGTATGGGCGCCCCAAATATTTATTTCGAATAGATAAGATGCTGATCAACTATGATATGTGTTGTTTTCGTTAAATGTTGCGACAAACCTAAATGTGCAGTCTGGAACATAGGTTCCACAAAAACATGATTCTTCAGACTCCCCAAGGGAAGATGGTTGGTTGCTCCAATGACACCACCTTGCAGGAAACAAAGAGTTTGCCGTGGAAAATCACAACTTTAAAAGGTAAATGGGGATGGGTCAATACCTACAATCATCCGTTTTTATATGTTTTTATGGGATGAACATCCAGTTACCAGCTATTTTGGGGTTCACATTCGGTACCAGGGTTTTGACTCATAGCATCATCGAATCGTCGAACTGGTGATTTTCTGGGCCCCAGGCCCCCTGGCCCATGAAACCAGGCCTGTTTGGCACTCGACACAGCGCCCAAGATCGGTGGACAGCAAGTGAGCCTTTCCAGGTGGGACCTAAAACATGTATGAAACATGTATTATATAATATTATATATATTCATAGGGAAAATAGTTTAAAATAATGTATACATCTATACATGTAAATATCTTTTGCAGGGTATATATATACACACCATTTCAATTCTTGGAGAATGTTTTTATACAAAGTGTGCTGTATTGGTATTGCAGACGGTTTCTTGTAATTGGTAAGTTTTTTTGGTTGTTATTTTTCGTTTCCAGAGCACACTGGTTTTCAGCCCGAGGTCAATTCCCATGAAAGATCATCGCCACACCACCGCAGCAACGCGCAAAGATTTGCCTCAACGAGTGACTTGCCACCGGTATCCCCGAAGGATGAAAACGTTTCGCCGTGTGGCCACGTGGCCTTTGGCATTGGAATGCTGTGATTCTTGAAGTCCAGTTGTACTTTTTGGGGTTGAGGGCACGTGCTCACTTGATACCAGCAATGCATTTGGAGTTGCGCGGAAATAACGTATTGCTGACATCAGTGTTGAGGACAAATCAGCGAACATTTGACTCTCAAAAAGAGAATCAGGACATCAATGAACTCGTAAAAATGATCAATGCGGTAGACCCAATGCCACAAACCATCCCATTGACTGACCATTGGAGGATGATTTTACATCATACCAAATAGGGGTATACCCAAGAACAAACCTCTGTTGGGGATGGTTTATTAGTAGGTTTACCACATTAGAGAAGACTAGACAAGTACACGAATGGTGAAAGGCCAAGAAGTGCACAATGGAATGCAATCGCCAAACGGTTTTGAGCGCTGTGATACTCCCTTCGCGGCTGATCTGAAGTTGATAAGAGGATCAACATGGACAGGCGCTTCTCCGCATTCACAGCGTCAAAGATGTGGCTTGCCCTCCTGGAAATTTAACATCGCCGCAGAAAAACACCCAATTTATAGATAGTTTACCTATAAAACATTATTCTTTTCCATAGCAAACTGTTAAATGATCGGAGCGTTATAACTTAATTCAAATAACCAAAATTTAACATCTTGTAACCCAATCCCTTATATCCCTTCAGCTTCTGAGGTGAACCAGCGCGTGATCGTGGAAGGGAAACTGGATCGCGAAGACCCAGTCACTTGCCGACCCTTTGGTAACAGTAACTGGCACATGCTTATGTCATTGGGTTGGTGGTTAGGTTGCTGGTTTCATCGTGCAGGGATCTATCTATCTGTCTGTTATGTCTACCTATCTATCTATCTTATCTTATCCTATGCGAATCCCTATCCTTATCCCTATTCTCATCCCTATTTTAATCCCTATTCTAATCCCTGTCCTTATTCCGATCCTTGTCCCTATCCTTATCCCTATCCTTATCCTAATTCTAATCTAATTCCAATTCTAATCTTTAATTCTAATCCTAATTCTAATCCTATCTAATCCTATCTAGTCCTATCTAGTCCTATCCAATCCTATCTAATCCTATCTATCAATCTACCTAGCTAGCTATCTAGCTATCATGCGTATGATTGCGTTTGATGACTGCAGTGGTTCTAGCAAGCTCCATCCCCCGATTCTTGTTCCTTCCATCCCCAAGCTTTCTGGGTTGCGCTCCATAGTCATTGGCTTTATAAAATGCTGGGGTTCAAATCCTCAGTTCTTAGCTTCATTTTAGACTCACCGAAAAACCATGGATTGTTTTTTTCCTACAAAGGACCAACTTTTTGTGGGTTCAGGTACCTGGTGCCCTGTCATTCTGACTTGACTGTGACCGCGAGGTGAGACAATCAGCCAAGTGCCCCACAACAGTCTACGTGAAGAATCTGGCCTTCAATGTGGATGACGAATCGCTGACCAAACATTTCGAGCTCCGCGGCGTGCAAACTCTGACGTTATTCCCACCCTCCTCAATATGAATATACAAGAATGGATTCAAAATGTAGAGCAATCCAAGACAAAACTTGACTAAATCAGGATTTTATTTCGGGGGCTATTGAATATTAGAGGAACAAACATATATGTGGTCAGGTACATTGATGTCGTTTTACTTTTAACATGTCCGTTGGACTGGGGACATGATGATGATGATGATGATGATGATGATGATGATGATGATGATGATGAACCAATGTATTTTTCTTGTATGCCAAATTTTTGACAAACCTGGACTATTAGCGTAAGGGTTTCTTTTCGGACACATCTCAGTATCAGTTTTTTTTAAATATGAGAATGTGGAATTGGAGCCCAATTTGGTGGTTCATGTACCGGGGGTCATTTTGGCGGATTCTTTTCCCGGTTCTGTGTGAAACCCGGGCAAGGATTTTTGAAGGGGGATAGCTCACGAGAATTCATGGGATATGGCGCATGACTTACGTCAAAAAGTGATATTATATATATATATAATTATATATATATACACTGGTACATTCAAAACCATTCAAACATAGGCAGATATACAAATGTATATATATATATTATGTATATACATATTATGATATGAATGTATAGTAAGTTATGTACGCGTAATTTAATGGATGGAGAACCAGAGAGATGATTGTTGGGTCAATATTGTGGATCCCTTGAAATCCCTGCAGATTGGCTGGTCGAATCGGTGTGTCTGAAGTGTACTCCCAATGTATGGCATTTTTGCACATTTTAGTTGGGAAGATCATGACTCCACTATATTTTTGGGTACACGAAAAAAAACAGGAACCCCCATTCACTATTATTCCCGGTGTCTCAACCCAAGAAGTGTCAGAAGTTTGTCCAACAACGTGGCAATTTAATCAGGTAATCCCTAGCTGGAATGGCATTGTGAAAACTCAACAGTGGCACTTCTGGATGGCTCAAGCAACACCCTGAAACCTGGATACCAGTCCATTTGTGGTGTCATGCATTCTTGACCCCAAAGATGGCTTGAAGATATTTGGAGATTCCCAATCCACAATCTCATTTGATTGTTTATAATTAATCATTTCACTGTCATCTGGAGATTCACTAATAATTGGTGATTTCGATCTCGGCTGTTCCCATTGATTGCTGGTCAGGAAGCCCCCTCTTTTTTGCCCACATTTTGCTGCTCAGGACTTGTGGGGAAGTTGCGCAAGTATTGATCGTGAAAACGGCAGACCCTCGGCAGGTCTCGGGGTGGGATCCCATCCCCAGCTTCGGTTCGGGTAAATTCCGGTGATGTGGTAAAGCCAACAATAAAACAATGTAAAACATATTAGACCTGGAAAATTGGGGATGGTTTATCAGTTGTATTAATGTGGATAAAACAATAATAAACCATCCCCCAAATCACCATCAATAGGTGGTATACACCATTCCAAAATGGGTGGTTTATCAGTGTTTTACCCACATTATATATATTATATTATATTGTTAATCAATGTTAATCAGTAATCATTCACTGTCATCCGATATCTGTTTCTTGCTGTTCGATTTACATGTCAATCTGGCGGTTCCAATTCTACAATCTTCACAGAGATATGGGGTGTAGCCCCCAAAATGGATCAAAATGGTCATATGAACAGGGAAAGCAGTGATATACCGTCAACTTCAAGGGAGCCTATTCTTAGACACACCCCAATTTTTTCATGTGCATAGTGATGCGCCGAAAGGGGGTGGTTACCCTTGTTTTAGCAACATCCCATGAGAGTCATGGGTCATCATGGATCCGTGGGATCTCCCACTTTTCAATGACCAGAGTCAGCTGGGAGTTGCTCGACCTACCATGATTTCATCCAGGCGCGGTTTTAGCTTTGACAGTTGACAGTTGTCCATCCCTCAAAATTTCGATGATGATCCCAACTGTTTCGGAAAAACCTGTTTGGATGTGTGGCAAAACCAGTTGGCGAAACCAGTTTGGCTTGACCCTAAAAGGTGGGAAAGACCGGTGAATCTATGGCGAAAACCGTGGCTTTGAACCTGGGTAGGGTCCACTGGATGCATCCTGGAATTGGCTGAAGTGACAAATTGCAGGACACTTGTGTATTCGGGAGCAAACTGAGTAAACATCTCTCCTGTCAATTTTCGCTTCATCAATACATTGTCTTATTTTGGGAACACATGTTTCCAGCATCATTAGGGCAATATTAGGGCCATATTCTTGTGGAATCTTGTTGCTAGCTCTATGGTGCCATTTTGGACTTGAGGGACATGGATATTGATACGAGAGAACTCCCTTAAAATATATCCAGATGATCTTCCTATTCGAAAAAACACACTTCCATTTACACTCATTTCTAGATTTCGCAATGGAAAAATCCACCATTTCTAGTGGATTTTTCCCAGCTAGACACCTCCCATTGAGTTCGGGGATTTCACCACTTGGCCATGTTTGATGACACCGAGGATGGTCGCTCTCGAGGCTTCGGCTTTGTCGAGTTCAAAGATTCCCAAGGCGCGGGGCTTTGCTGTGACGCGGCGGGGTTTGCTAAGCGGTGATTTTTGGGTGTGATTTTCTGTATGGTTCAGATATTTGATTGGTGATTTGATGGGAATTTGATGGGATATATGGGTAATTTAGATGGTAAGTAACCCACGTTGATTGGTAGTTGATGGGGATTTGACCATCATTTGCTTGAGGTTGAAAAAAGCAGAAGGGGGACGTAGTTGCTAAAGAATGGTTGGTTGATGTTGGTTGATGGTTGGTTCTGGGGTGCAAAACTATCCAAGATTAGTTGGGGGAGTATCACGATCCATGAACTGGGAAACCATTCTTAAACGTGTTTTGAACACTGCTCACATGCGTCTGAACTTGCGTACCCCCAGAATGGAAATTGAACGTCTTCAATCCAAGAATCCCCAACCAATTCGAAGGCTCCATTGGTGATGGCTTAACTATCAGGTTTTACCGTAGCGATGAGCCCAACGTTCATCCTGAGCATGGCAGGTGCGCAAAGTGCCATGATCTTGTCCGATAGCAACTCGTATGTTGGATGGGATGACCTGTGGATGCGGGAGCCAACAGACAGATGGGGATGAAGGCCTATGAGACATTACTCTATAACAAGAATAACATATAATAACCACGTAAACCAAATTAGAACATCCACATGTACGGGCTGTTTTCAATGTGAAGAGAACCAGCGTTTCATTCTCCTTGTTTTATCCATGCTCTATCCCTTACATTATCTCATCATATGACCCTTGCTCTATCAGATTCCATTACATTCCTCTTGTTTTATCCCATTTATCTCCCTTACATCCCTATGATCTCCCCATTCTTCCCCTATTCATATCCCCATTGGAGTTCTGTGAAAGTCATCAACTTCGGGAGGCTTCACCCCCTGGCCGTGCCAACCCGAGGCGTCCTGTGCGGCCGTGAGATCGTGGTGTCCAGAAGCTCCAGGCCCATCACCCAGAAGAAGAGCAAGGCCAGGAGGGTTCCAGGTGGAGGATGGAGATATTCACATGATATGAAAGAGTGATAGAATTTCATTGGCATTGGAAAAATGATATGTAT
This sequence comes from Symbiodinium sp. clade C Y103, assembly GCA_003297045.1. Taxonomy (NCBI): domain Eukaryota; class Dinophyceae; order Suessiales; family Symbiodiniaceae; genus Cladocopium; species Cladocopium sp. clade C. Next base: position 135,043 of record BGPT01001244.1, on the reverse strand, counting down.
ATGTGATGATATATGATATGTATATATGATTAGATATTATTATGTGATATATATATATATACACATGCAGATGCATATGATATATGTATTCTGGACATATCCAGCCAACAATATGATGTTTGGCCATCTCTGGAAATGAGTTAAAACCGCCCAATTTCTAGTCAGTGCATAATGGATGCAATAGGGAACGTGATTCATCCAGTGGAATTTTGGAGTACCTTGTTTTCAAACAAAGCCAGATGGGCGGAGGTCAATTCTTGCTAGCTGTGCCTGTTTCTTGGCCCACAATTAAACTATATACTAAACTGCTTTTTGTGTTGCATTTTGTGAAGGATTGTCAACCATTACATGTCTTGCGATATGTTTTTCAGGCCTACACTAGCAGCATCAGATTTTTCTCGATTTGTGGTGTGATTTTCAATCATCCCGTGAAACGGGGGAACAGATTTGAGGCACAGTCCTGGCATCCCTGAGATTGTGGAAGCCTTGAGCAGTTCTGGAAGTCTATTGGATTCATAGGATTTGGCTCCTCCTGGCACCTTTCGGTTTCCCATTCTGCTGCGAAACCATCCCAACATGAAACCTCAAGCAGGATGAGGAAGATGAAGAAGGCAAAGGAAGCAAAGGCAGCGCTGGGTGGTCTTGGTGGATTTAGGATGCCATGTCAACACAACGAACCCGAAATGCTCCCGAGTTTTTTTTGAAATTAGTTGTTCAAGGGAAGAGATGAATCACTAGAGACCCTGCATTTACCTGTGAACCAGTCAGGATGATCTACGACTAGACCCCAGAATAGCAGCAATGGAGCATGTCGTGCTTTTGTATTGAAGTGGGTCATGAAACAATAGTTCTTTGCGTGGAAAACGATATTCAAACTCAATTTCAGGTAGACCGTTGTTGAAAGGGCATCTCGACCTATCTTGAATGTAGTGAGACGAGTCAATGGGTCAGAATTGGCTACCCAGAAAGCTACTAAAAATGACGCAAACATACTAAAACCTCTGGAGGGATTCCAAAATTTGCTTGCTATTTGGACCTGGAAGTTCGGCACGCCAAGGCAAGTTGAAGGGCAAAGGAGAGAAAGGAGAGAAAGGGGAGAAAGGCAAAGGTAGCTCGGCATCGCCAATGGCCCCAGCCATTGCTTCTGCGGGTTCGATAGGAAACAAACAGAGAGTCCACTAGCACTTCCTGGACTTGAAGCCTTTAAACAGTTTGAAAACTCGCCAGCAGACCCCTCAAATCAATCCAGTCCCTTAGGAAAAGGCAAGGGGAAGGACAAAGGCAAAGGCAAAGACAAAGGAAAGGAGAAAGGAACGGCGCGCCGTCGCTTGGAAAGTGATGAAGAGCCAGAAGCAAAGAAACCAAGGCGGAAACCCTGTGACTGGCGGTAACACAAGACATGGAAGGGCTAAAAAGATGACTTGCATTGATCTACTGGAGCTAGAGAAGAGGCATATGTATATCAACAATTGTCTAAGTACATGTTACATGTATATTTGATTATGTATAGTACATGGGTGATTCCAAATTCTATGTATATTTACCTTTGTTTGTTTGTTTGCTTGCTTGTTTGTTTGTTTGTTTGTTTTCCATCTCGAACAACGGGATGATGAACGCAATGGGCCAGAAGTATTGGCCCACGAATATGGGTACGGTAGTTTCAGATCCTAAGCATGAGCAGACATTTAAACAGGTACATCACTGAGTTGACCCATAGCCATCTAGCTATGTAATGAATTTATTACTTAGGCGACTTTCTGTCCGCCAAAAATCATGACTCCCTGCTATTGAGATCATTCATTACTTTGTGGGTGTGTTGTATTATCATGATATATCATGATATGTCCCATTAAAATCATTAAACATCCAACATTTAAGGACAATCCCCCCGTTGTTTCGCACACCCAGTTGGTTTTAGATTATAGACCATCGTGTTTGACTGTGAAATCCATACTGTTTATCAGTTACATCCGTTTATATTCCCTTAAACATGCCACCATGTTTGATGCTTCATCCATGGCAAACCAGCATTCTTGATCATTCATGTTGGTTAAACAACTATTTCTTATTGGTGGAATCCACAATTCCCGTTGCAGGCTGCAAGAGCCTGAGGAGGACCAGAGAACCGGGGGGGAAGGGTGGATAGGAGCGTCAGATTAGTCCAACTTGTATGATAGAAGTTAAGTTGTTGTTTTTCATATTTATGTTTATTTATCATATAATATATTACATATGCCTACAAAATAGTTTGATATGATACAGTATGTCAGAATATAATATGACATAACCTTTCACTTTCGCCACGTAGGCTGCAATGGCCACTGCTCCGACAGCGGGAGCCGAAGCGGAGAAGGCGCCCAGCGGACCCATGTCCAACGCCGACTTCCGGAAGTTTCTGCGGCCGTGAGAAACGTCGGGGTTGACCGCGAACGACGCGGTTGGCGGTTGGTGGTGGGATAGGCGTTTCCGTGATCCACTAAAGTTGTGACAGTTGTGACTCCAATTTATACTATTGATATCAGATATATGATTACATATAAATAAATAAATATATATATATACATATTATCACCACCCCTTTAAGGGTGTAGCTGATTTTTTGGTTGGCTATGAACCTGGGAAATATGGTACGGATCTGAAAATGAACATTTTGTGGCGGGGTGCCTAAGGTTATCAACATTCATCAACCATGGGTGTGACATGTTTCTGGCAAAGGAACATATGCGAAGATCCGCATGGCTACTGACAGCCACAGGGACCCGGAGGGACGCTGTTGGGTCTATTGCTCCAGCTGTGTTTTGGATCAGCCCAACAATTCGTGGCGATCGTCCGATCGATTCCGATAGATCATGTGCAACAAAAATCATCTTGTGAGGAACAGGGACAGTTCGCATAGTCAAGGTGTGAAGTGTGTCATTGGATCCTGTAGCTGCACATGTTTGAGTTCCCATCCCGACCGTTTACGTGACGCCACCAACCCATTGCGGATCTTTTGCAGCCATGGCAGCCACCGGTGGCACGGAAGCACGGGAGGCAGGGGTCGGTTCGTTAACACTGTTTTGTGAAACCATAATATGGGGGTTTCCTGAAATGGGGGTACCCCAAAATGGATAGTTTATAATGGAAAGTCCCATAAAAATGGATGATTTGGGGGTATCCCCAGTTTAGGAAACCTCCATATTTGCTGGAGATGAACATTCAGAAACACCAGCTACTTTGGTGTTAAGAGAACCAGGGGTGAACTGACCCATAAACCATCAACCATGTCTTCCCAGTTTGGCATTTGCTTCGCTGTGTGGAAGTATGAGATGGGAGACCTACAAGAGCTTGGGCCTTGCATCCACTGGTTTACCATCATTTTTCTGTTGTTTTACCTCTGTTTTACTGGCCGTGGGGGTGACTTCCTTTGGATCCAATGGTCCGTTGCGGTCCCGCCTGAGCAGGGCCGCTTCTTGCTGGACATGTCGCAATTCTTTGGAGGCCGCGATGTTCCACTTCAGTGGGATGGCCATAATTGAGGCCCCATACCCCAAGCACCATCAGAGTGCACGATGCTTGTAGCAACTTATTGCCAGAACTGGTGCATTCACCATCAAACTGCACCGAAAATTCTGCTTTGGAACTGCTAGTGCTTTGGTTGCTTTCATTTTTGTTGGTTGTTCTCGCCAAAGGGTTGATATTCAGGTTGATCCCTACATAGTTTGATCAGGTTGAGGATGGCTTACGATGGTCAGCCCTGAGCCGGCCGTTGAAGTTTCTGTCTGAATAAGAAAATCTCAGCTCCAAATCCGCAGCACCCGGTGAAATGGAGACTGATCCATCAACGTATTTGATAGTTATATATAGAATTATATAGATAGTTATAGCATATTGTAGCCGAAACACATAAAACATATCTGACACATCGTAGTCATATGACATATGGGTTTGTCTGAACGTGGGGGTATCCTCACAAAATACAATTTTCATGAAACAAAGATGATTCTCCATCAGATCTTGGAACCATCTATTTTCCGCCAGCTCCGGCGAGTCATTTTGACCATTTTCGTAGCCACCGCCGCCGGCCACCCATGGCCAGGTCAGGTGTGGCTGGACGTGACTTCCGTGGCGGAGTCAGTGCGCAGCGACAAGTGGAAACTGCTCGTGGCCTGCATTTTGATCGATCTCATAGGAGCCTCGGACAAACCGTGGCAGTGGGGGGTAGTCTGTGGTGAGTTTCCCCCAGTTCGTTGTATGGCGTTGTATGAATAAACTGGGGATGGACTCCAAAATGAATGACCATTGACTAATAGGGCAAAGGATGATAATGATGATAAAGAATCAAATTCTGCGGGTACCATATTTCCAGACAAAGCCACGGCATATGGGTGGTTGACGAGCCCAAATTTGTGGCTGGTCAGTTGTAGTTCCAAACTATCTGTTTTTGGCTGTCCAGCGATTTTGACACATCCTCATTCCCATAATAATATGTTATGCCCATATGCCAGCTGTAAATGGGAAAATGGGATGCTTGGCCAAGCTGCAGGTGAATGCTGCTGGGATGCTGTTGAGTATATGCATATATACCCTGTGCTTCCACACCCGCAAAAATCGTAGGGTCTATTGTTGAGATATTTGTTGAGTGTATTTGCCCCCTGATGTCAGAATACCCGAGGTTTCAAATCAAACCCTGCAACTTTCTAGGTGCTCAGGGTCCGTATTTTAATAGTGATCCCTGCGGACGACCTAAGGCATGGCCAGCTATCTCATCCTGCTGGTGGGGGAGGCTGCTCTTCTGGGTTTTGACCGTGAACAATTGGGGGAAAAAGGAACAAGATATGCGGAATGAAGCATCAACTATAGGGGAACGTTAGTTGCATGTTTGAATACTTTAACTTTGGGCGCGCACACCTTCGTTTGCCCAAGAATTCAACTCATGCCAACAACATCCAACAACAAGTTCTCACATCAAGAAACCACATCAAGAAACATGTCTGATGTTGTTTGCGAAAGACAACATGGAGCATCGTGTGTTTCACAGAAATTCGGAGGGGTGGGGGAGGGATCTACAGTTTTGATATTCAAATCACGAAGCATTCTTGAATGAATGTCGCACGAGATGAAGGAAAGACCCAGAGACCTAAATGAATGTCGCACAAGTTATATACATCTCGCCACCATTTAGGTTGAGGTGTTTTGGAGGTTTCGCAGGGGATGATCTACATTGTAGATATTATGCAAACCAGCACGATCGTTCAATGAAGGTTAGGCGGTATGAAGGAATGAAGGAAAGATACAAACATCGAGACAAGATGCATCGCACCTCCACTTATTGGAGGGGGTCTTCAGGGTTTCAACAGGTATGACATTGGTCCACATGGAAGATATTCCGGTGATATCACTTCAGGGTCCGGGCAAACGATGGCGTCGCACGGCTGTAACTTTCGTGCTGGCTATATACTGTAAGCCTTTTGCTAGAAATGGTAAGATCGACTAGTAAAATATACTATTCAGACTATTCAGTTAGTTTATTGTTTTTACAGGCTATCTAAGCTTCGTAATGGTTTGAAGCAATTATGCTGGTTGAAAGCACCAAGCGACCCAACATAAGGATTCCCCACAAACTTGGTGTCATACCCGAAAGGATCATGCCCAACACATATGTTTTTTAAAACCATCCCCAACATAAGGAAAGAATAACCCCATCCACCCCATCACTTGGGTTGGCCGCCCAGATCACTGATCTGATGTGGGCCCCCATCGCCGGCTTTTTGCTTCAGCATCTCGATGCTGCGGTGGGGGAAGGAAGGCTACGGCACGTTGGCAAACAGATCTCAGCAACCTCCAAGAAACCATGGTTGTTGACTTTCACCAGCAGTTTATTTTGGGGTTGCCTGATATTGTTTCGAGATTTAAACCAATTCTGCGAAAGTTGGATCCTGTGCCACTTGACGACTTGGAACTATTAAGACTGTTGATGCTATGAATCGATTCACTGGGCCCTGCGCTAATCTTTCCGAGGTATCTTTTTGGAAGCTTACTCGCGACCTGGCAACAAAACGGACGTGGTTGTTTGCCTTTAAAAATGTGGGACGGACCCTCCATTTATGAGTTCCTTGGTGGGGAAACATGATATATCATGATATATTATCAACTATGAATTTACCGTCCTCTAGTTTCAGACAAACCCATGTTTCCTTGTCAAAACATGAATGACACTTGGAATGACGGATATTTGTCATCACTGGTTCATGCTGGTTTCCCTGGCAAGCTGCCAAGAACGTTGAATCCTATTTGAGTCCCATCCCATCTCAGAGTTGATGCAAGTCAGGTAAAGTGGGTGAAGTTTCGGTGACAAGAAACACCAGTTTAGATATTGATATACACCATGATAGAAACTTCAGCCTCTGGAAAACAAACCTGAATTTGCAGATGATTTAGAGCACCCGTTGAAATTAAGGATTGGTACTAACCTCATCGTTTTTGGTTCTCCAACAGGGAATTGAACCATCCATAGGAAAATCCATGGATCATCATTGAAACTGAGGATGGTCGAATCCATTAATTTGACCAAATCCATGTGTCCAGTTAACCCAAGCCTAGTTGTCACTGGTCTCCCTATAAGTTGTGGTACGGAGTCCTAAATATTCAAAAACACAGACTTATTCAGTGGAACTTCACCCTCAAGTAATCACCACCAGCTTTTTCTTTGAGGTGGTTGATATTTTCACCCATCGAGCTCATTCGATCTCCCCGTTTTTATGCAAGACCTGGCCTAGTCCTTCCAGCCTGAAGTTGGATCGATGGGGGGTCTGACAATAGGGTACCCATGGCTACCTAAGTTCCGGTGGTTCATCATCAGTTTCCCTCTTATTTCATGCGGCTGTTTTGAACGGTACCCATTTTCAGACAGACCCATATCTACTGAAGTAATCTGAAGTATACGTAAGTAGTGATGCCACCCTGCAATATCCTGGGGGAAAATTGATTAGCGGCATTGTGTGGGCATGTCAAGCGTAGAGCCAGTCAAACATTCTCCTTCATCATGCCAATACAATCCAGGTTGTTTTGGAGAGGAAAACACACACAGACAGATATATATACATATATACATATATATGCAGAGTATTATATATATATATGTGTATATATATATATATACATGTATATATATATATATATATATTATATACATATTTAATCAAGGAACTATTTGGAAACCAACACTCTTAATTTTGCCGGAAAAGAACATCGTTTCAATCCTGTTTTTTTTTGTGAAAAAACAGGATTTGCCGAAGGAAAGTGTGAATGTCAACCGAGTGACAATTGGCTGTCTCACCCACCGGTGAAATTGGATTTGCTACCTGAAAATTTAGGGGACAACCACCCAAATTTGATGGTTTCTCATCGTTTTTCCTGATCAACTGAACGAAGCTCTGCTGTAAATGGAAGCAGATTGGAAATACCCAACTGAAAGAATGATATGTATGGATATGTATGGAATCATATATTTGTTTGTACGAATTAATTGTTTTCCCTGCTAGAAGTGGCCATAAATTGCAGAGTAAACGATGATCAACTATCAAATGACACCAATTTTAGTAGGGAAAACCCATGAAACCCCAATTTTCACCTTGGAATCGTTGTCTTTTTTTCCGCACTAAAACTTTCGATCACTCCCAACTTGCTGAGGTGAGTTCCCTGGGCACTTTAGAAGAGTTTCTGCCCTTCACCGACATTTTGCCGACGGCCACACTTGCATGGGTGACTTGGCGCCGGATTGTGAGTGAAATCGCCATGACTTTACCCATATCCAGCTGCGGATTTCATCAAAAGGGCTGTTGGATGAAACGAAGAATAGGGAAACCAGGGTAAACCACAATTGAGATGGTGAAATCTGGTCAAACTAGTACCGTAATTCATACATCATTCAGCGATTTGGGGTCATTTGATGGTTTATCATCATATTCATCATATGTCCTGCCAAAATCGGCCAACATAAAGGGCAACTCCGCCATTTTCGTCCCGAAAGATTTTGCGCTGACACTTGGGGCCTATTCAAATTGCATCAAATTGCCATATCAATTGGGGGTCCATCCATCATGGGCCAGCACCATGGGTGCCCCAACCTGAGGCGATTTGCCACTTGGAATGCTTGTCTTTTCTGCGGCTCTTGCTGGGTGTACAGCGCCATAGCCCAGCAGCGGTGGAGGACAAGGAAGATTGAGTACGGATTTTCGAAAATCGGAGATAATCATAAACTATGAGGTTTGGCTAAGATGAACAAATTGTTACTGGTTCTTCTTTTATAGAATGCCCTCCTGGATGGTTTCCACTAATATGATTTTCCCCTCCGACCTCCAAAACCGCCAAGTTCCTCTGCTGCCGTGTTTGTCAATCGCTTGCGGCTTTTGAGCGCCCAAAACAGCTGGGCTGGCCGCGATGAAAAGAGAAAGCAGAGGCCATGGGACGGTCAGTTTGCTAAAGGCTACACCCAAATCCACTGATTAATCATCAGGTTCATCAGGTTCTCTATTAGGCCATAAATGGTGCATCCCCATATTTTAAAACCAAAATTAGCCACGACAAGATGAAATCACAAGTCATGCTATTTTCCATAGCCATGTTTGGAATTCCTGCCAGCTTTTCTGTCAGATAGAATCTCAGAGTTGCTATATAACCCTCAAAAAGTTTGACTGAGCTTCTTGGGTCATTCATAGCATTGGTTCCGTGATGACGATGGATTTTGACCGTCACCCTCTTGGAAAATTGAGCAGGAGCCCGCCAGCCAGGCCTTAAAGCAGGGTTTCGGGGGTATGAAACATATTTGGAGAAAGGGATCATATCCAAGCTGTACAACATCAACTCGGTTAGTATTATCACCTGTACTTCTAGTAGTCGAAAAATATCGGAAACGTTATAGGCTGATATCCTTTGCTAAAGTTATCCCACGATATCCCACGATACGATCAAGATGCAGAAGTCGTCGAGGAAAAACAAAACGAAATTGATCATCAACGGAGAAAAAATATGGCAATGGGATCGGCTGCTCACTGATGAAAGACATGTCTATCGGTGTGCACTCTCTGGCAAAGAAAAGATAGTTTGCCCCACTGCATTGATGCCTTGAATCTCTCCATTTGGAGCATAGCCTTTCAATACAAGTTGAATACATACACAAACATATGAATAATTCACATTGAACACTATGGTGAATACATAATGAGTACATACTGAAGACATCATCGAAGGAAGTTTAGAAGCTAAACCTTCCGACAATATGGACAGATGGAAAAGCACAGCCATGAAGAAAGTCAGAAGATGAAGAAAGTCAGAAGNTCAGTTAGTCGGTTAGTCAGTTAGTCAGTTAGTCAGTTAGTCAGTTAGTCAGTTAGTCAGTGAGTCAGTTAGTTAGTTTGTTAGTTAGTTTGTTAGTTACTTACTTAGTCAGGCAGTCAGTTCGTCAGTTAGTCAGTTAGTTAGGCAGGCAGATAGATAGACAGATAGATAGGCCGACGCTCCAAC
>BGPT01001244.1:100383-115623 GCA_003297045.1 Symbiodinium sp. clade C Y103 | reverse complement strand
CATTGGGGGGGGGGGTGTGGGGGTCCGGGGACCGGGCTCATATATACAGTATATATATATATATATACATAATTACATATATACATACTAATATATACATGTATACATATACAAATATAATTTACATATATATCACATTATATATATACATATGTATATATGTATACCACTTATATGATAGATAAATACATAGTACAGTACCATGCATTGCACAGATACTGTGCATGTTTATTTCATTGTTCAAGGTGCGTTTAAACACATCAAATCTCAATTTTTTGCACGAACGTCCGTCTACCTGAGTGTTGCCAGAATTAGCTAAGTGGTTAGTAACTGGGACATATCCGTCCGGGTCACATGGGGTTAGTACGCACTTTCAAATCATGAAACATCATTTAGCATCATTTAGCATCATTTATATAGCATTGCTTAGCATTATTTCAAGTCTAAGCAGCACCATTTCCTGCTACCATGGCATTGTCGTTTTCGCCCCGCGCAGCCGTCACCGCCCTGTGTGGCTCTGCGCCACGGGCGTTGCCGCGCGCGGTGCCGGTGTCCCGGGCCGGGCCAACTGGGACGTCAAGGTCGAGGGAACTGCGGAGCAAAGGTGCAGCGGCGTTGGGGTCTGGATGGGTCTGAGAGTATGAGTGGCTCAGTGTATATTACATTATATATATATATACAATTATATATATATGTGTGTATGTATCTGTTAAAGTTATATGTATATACATAATAGATAAATATGAATGGGGTCCGACTATATATTCATGATGAATATGTATATTATGTATGTAATATATGTAATATATGTATACACCTATATAACTGTAGACTGTATATGATATTGGGGAATAGTATCAGAATACCATTGTATCTAGATGCGATGAATTCCAAGGGTCATGGTCATGGTGCGGAGATCCTGTGAGTGCCTTAAAGTGTCCGGTGGTATCGAGTTTTGAGATCTTGTCAAGGCTTCTTGTATGTGTAGTGGATTTTCCCATTAAAAATGGTGCGTTTCCATAGCTATGTTAGTCCACCAGAGGGTATAGGGATCCTGTGAGCTCTGGAATATTGAGGGTGCTTGTATTGAGGGTTTTGCGAGTTGTACTACAGTAACAGATCCTTGTACAGTGATCCTGTAACTTCCCTGAAAGATTGACTGAAGATCGTCTGAGTTCTTCTATCGCATCCGTGCGCAGTGATCTTGTGTATTTGCTTGCACGCTCCGTTCATAGATACCTGGTGAGCTCCTCTAAGTGATCATTGTACCCAGATCTTGTGTGTCCTTGTTTAGAGATGATTAGTGTGAATTCCCTGCAAAGATCTTTGTGTAGAGAGATCCAACGCAAACCTGCACTTTCCTCACGGGTTCCTTCCCCCACCTTGTTGGGATCCGTTGCCGGAGTATTTGGAGTATTTGATGCAGGAATGGGCCCCTTGGATAGGCCCAAATAGCATGCATGGATAGTGGATATATCTCTAGATAATTGGGTTAACACAAGCCAACAAACACAACTGGGGCACCCCTTCTTATGAGTATACAATGATATATAGCTGTGTACCAATATCGCCTGTGGATGTCCGGTATTCCTACCGTTGGGGCCAAAGGAACCCCTCTGTCCCCAAAGGACATCCGTCTCGGTTGGTCTGAAAATCGGCTACCCCCAAAATTGGTGAATCATCAAATTGTCCCTATGAAAAGTACCATTTGGGGGCACCATTTTCAGACAGATTCATGTACCCTCTGGTATATTAACATAGACCCTCAGAATAGCTATTTTTAGAGGAAACTCATATTCCAATCCCTATTTGCCAGGGTCTATATTAATTTACTGGATGGTGTATATATATATATACACATACTTATATGGGCATGATCAGTGCTCAACATACACAAACAACAAAGATGTGGACTCTTGGGAGCCAATGTAGACGGTCAGAAAGCATCTTTGTCTTCGTGTCTCCCCCTTCTTATTCCTTTTTTATGTAATTTCGATGTTTTTGCTTGGCGAACAGATCATTGTTAATTGCCCTCCACGTTATGATAGTCAATGGTGGTTGGATATTTACACTCATATCTATCTAATATCCATGTATACTATATACCATTTGCTCTCCCAACTATTCTTTGATATTCTAGATCTAGATGGTAAACTTTTGTTTTCCTGGGATGTATACCATTCAATTCCCTGATATTGATATTCTCGGATCTACCATTAAAAAAAAACGAGCACACCATATATTTTGGCTTGGATCCATTGGATATATGTTTTTAATATGATTATTCCACCAATATTTGAGGATACTTTGTGGATTATATTTGGGTATGATTCAAATCATTCAAATCCGAAGATTTCTTGGACAAAACATCCCTGACACCTCCATCTCCGCCTCAAGGTCTCGCAGTGCTTGCCGCGGCCGTTGCGCAGGCACCAACTTGGCACGCCCTGGTGGTTGATCAACCGGATCTTAATGCTGGTTTCAACCAAAAAGTTTGGTCGATTTCACCAGTAAGGGTATTAGACTTAGATTTTTATTTGGGAAGAGCCACATTGTTGATTGAATATCGGAATAATGAATAGAAACTAAGGATTTAGACTGAGTTAGACTTAAATCCTGACGAGCGTTCTGATTTTGTTGGGTCTCATGCATATAGTTTGTTTGTTGATTTCCATTGGCTGGCGAAGGGCCGGGGGCCACGATAGTTCCAATTCGTTCCATTTTCTTCCCCAGTTTCACTCCCGATTCATTTCCGCTGTTCCAAATTTATTGCCCAAAGATTCCCCATTTCAGACAGATCTACTCCCAATATCTCCCAATCTCCACTTAGTTAATTATGACTGCAAATAGGCTACCCCCAAAACCACCCATGCTTTTTCATCACCTTCACCATTTTTGATGACAATTTTTTGTGGTATCCCGGTATCCCTCATTTTTAGACAGAGCCATTTGGAGGTTTCTAAAACTTGGGTACCCCCAAATCGTCCAGTCATTAGTCTTGAAAGTATTGAAACCTAAGGTTTTGGGGTGGGCTCCATTTTAAGAACCCCAAATTTATTTATCCCTCCCTTTCCCATTTCTTCCCAATGGTTCCCCCCATCTCGCTAGGTCACACGGTCACGGCCCAGAAGTGCGCAAGGCGCAACGGAGGTTTGAGATGATGATTCCCAATGATGAGTTGTAAATAGTCTTGGTTGGGGTGGTTGAAAGCACCAATGATGAGCTTAGATATTATATAGCTAATATGATTTATCAACGATATAGTTATTATGATGAGCTAGACTAGAGCTTCAGCAGTTGGCATAATTAAAGCAACAGCCGCAGTAGCGGAGCATGCCCACAACATCCCACAACCGAAATCTTCATCCTGTGGGGGTCAAAACTGATCCGATCCCAAAATGGGGTTGGCTTGCCACTAGAAATTTGCCAGAACCTGTGGATCTCTGCGCATCCTGGAGTTTTCTACAACAGATCCAGAACCAGAAGCAAAACCCCCTTTTTTTTGCCACAAGTCGCATCATAGAAGTTGGGATGATGAAAGGTGGGCCCTCGCCCAAGGCCCAGGGAAGTTGCTGTAGAACTTCCATGACGTGATTTGGAGGGGGTGATTTAAAACGTATGGAACAGCACCATTTTCAATAGAGCATCATAAATCATGAAGCTGATTTTTTTTTTAAATGGGTCATTTGCTATAGCTATGTGACATAACCAGAGGGTATAGCTATAGTGACTGTAGTGAGCCTAGTAACGTAACCAACGGTCAGGTGCTGTTCCCTGGCCCGACAAGCGCCTTTGGGTTGGGACACCCAGGCTGTGTAGCGATTCGTACCCAGGAACTGGGGAATGGATGGATTTGATGGGGATTTCATCATCCAACATGGGGATATCATATGATGTCATGTTATTTCATAAAGCAATGTCATAAACCACCCATATGGATTGATGGTTTTTCTCGTACCCATTTATCATCATTTATCTATAAATCTATTTATGCTAAAATTGGGGATGGTGGATCTTATTGCGTTACCAACAGTAACGGAATATATAGCTGTAAATATAACCCTTGATTTCTACTGTTCATATTGTATAATATTTGTGCCCAACACGTCAATCATTGCTTAATATGGGTATACCACAGAACATACAGCACCACCAATGATGTAATGGTTAAATTTCCAAATCTGTGTTGCTTGCAAATTCCACATTTCTTGTCGGTGAAAACACCGTTTTGCGTTAGGTTTATTTACCAAATTTGATACTTAGGAATTGCATCATGTTGCTGCAACATTCAAGGTGTTGGGACATGAATTTGGTTTCATTTCACATTACTTACAGTATCTTACAGTTCTGTTCCCCAATCTTGACATTTAATATAGACCTTTGGGTTTGGGTCAAAGGTTTCTAATTTGTTCCATCCAGGTAGAAATCAACATCAAACTACGTGCTCCGTTGAACTACCATTCTGGCTTGTGGCTTTGGGGCCCGAAGCCCTGAATCATTCTGTGACCCAAGAATTGGATGATTTGCTATGTTCAAGATGACTTCAAACTCTGGTCCCTCGACATCGCGAAATGTCGCGCGGCAGTGATGATTTCATCCAGTTTCACTTTCCCCTTTGGATGTTTTTTTTTCAATTTGCAGACTCCTGGAATGTCGTTTGGCTTCCAAAACGACATAAGACAACCCAATTTTCGGCCTGAGCTACCCCCAAAATCAATAAGCCCGCATGGACTCTGTGACAATTCCAAATATAAATGCGCTAGTTAAATGCTACTGTACCTAGTACATCCGCAAGTAGTAAACTGGGGCTCCATTATATAATTGGTAGTATCCCCATTTTCAGGAAACGATATGCGGATGTCAGCAACAAGAATGCAGATATGTTTACACATGCCCCAAATACAATACCATCTCGCGGTCATCCCAATATATTCCAATTATAGTTGGTACCTCCTATCAGAATTAACTCGGGCTGCTATATATCCATTATCTCATATTTACATCGATGGTTCTGCTGTGTCATGACCCAAGAAACCGGAGGGAAATCACACCGGGTGCAAAAGCCTTCGTAGGTGCGCAAGCTGCCCGATGGCACTGCAGAGGTATCAACGGTACGCAGTGTCCCTTGGATACGGATGGATACGGTGGGTTCTTGCGGTGGAGTAGCCAGGGAACCAAGGAGAAAAAGGGAAAAAATTGGGATGTCAGCAAGAAACACGAGGAAGAAAATGATGATACATTTTGACAGATTGCGACATTTTGCGACAAAAAGCATCAAAGATTGAGCGTTTCGACATGTTTTCGGCAAAGAAAAAGACCTGGAAACACTTGAGGATTTTCAGGGGGTGGTCAAGGTACCGGAAGATCGGGGCCCACCAGAATCTTGTTGGTCGTACCCAAACAGCAGAACCCCTTCAGAATGGCTCATACATCTCCCTTTGCTGTTGTTTATGACATGTTTATATTCATAATTCCTATTGAATTTCAGAACTGTAGATTTTTCTTCAATCAGTGACCTACACATTCTTGTTGTATAGTGCCCCTCCACTAGGATTGGACCTTACAAAACTCGTTCTTTGGGGTGTGCTTTATACCCGCTATATCCAATGATATCATACCATTACATACAAGTACCAAGTACCTTTTATTGTAGAGCCTTGATGAGCTTTGCACAATGGCGATGCCACAAGGGTTGTTGTCGTCGTCGCCATTGTTGGTGTTGGTGTTGGTGTCCAGATAGGATATCGAATAAATATCGAATATATGTCAGATAGAATGCCAGAATATATGATACTCGTATATGTCAGATTGAATGCCAGAATACAGTATATGTCAGACAGAATGCCAGAATATACTCTATCTTGTCAGATAGAATGTCGGTTGGTGAGGATCACTCGAAGAAAGTAATTCGTACTTTCTTTTTCTACTACTAAGATGTTTGAATATGTTTAAATGTAAGTTTTGACAATTGAATCTTTATCATCATTGTATTACCAACCATACTTACTATCTGACTATCTTTATCTACTATAAAACTATATTTATATTAATTTTCATGATTTAACATTTCAGCAACAATGTTGACGAAGAAAAAGGGAGTAAGACTGATTGTACATGTATGTATATATAACTATGTGTATATACATATATATAAATGTATCTATTTGATAGAATGGACTATCGTTATTATTACTATTAGTATCATTATTATCAATATTTCCATGATGCAATTATCAGCATCATTTTTGTGACTGTCTTTAACTATTTCTATATAGAGGTTTCCTAAAATGGGGGTACCCCCAAATCATCCAAGTCATTAGACCATAGTAGTATTCAAAACCATGGTGACTTGGGGATCCTCCATTTTAAGAACCACCCCATATGGGCCACTATATAATCTACCTAGAGATATTCACATATATTCAGGATATATATATATATATATCATTCACTAGACAATCTATAGATCTGGTTACCCTCTGGTAAACTAACATAGCTCTGGAAAATCACCATTTTTAATGGGAAAATCCACTATAAGTGGCCATGTTCAATAGCTAGGTTAAATTACCAGAGGGTATCCAATGTCATCCATATATTCACTAGATAGCGTCTAAGAATCCATCCATTTATCCCTTCCATCCAGGCCGATGCCTTCATGGCCTTTGATGCCTATTCGCAGCGAAGGCGGCCCCCAAACATTGCCATGGGCATGGCATGATATGCATGGGCACTGCATCTGACAAGTGGAGATATAGTGGGATCTCTATATATAATTTGCTTTAATGGTGTATATATATATAATTCAATGGCATTTAATGGAACACTCAACTAAACTCAACTAAGACTATGATATTGGTGGGAAAACGGAACACTCGACAACCCATATTTGCAGTTGCTGCGTTCAATCCCTATTGATTGATGATCATATATGGGGTGGAAAACTAAAACATGTAGTGGGGATTATCACAATCCATGAGCTGGGAACTCGATTCGTCAATAACACAGGGTTTTGAACACTTTGTATCAGCACATGGTTGCACGCGGTGATTTAACATTTCATAAGTCATCCTGGAGAAGATGAATATTGAAATTAAACAAGAAACCTCACAGAAATTCGGGAATATGTTTGAAACATCTATATTCCATCTCCTTGATGGCTATATACTGAACATGATCTTGTTTGAGAATGGGGTGCCCCGATTCCACAGGACCCCCTCAAAGCTGGATCCAATGCGTTGAAAACCTTCCTGCAATCAAACATGCCAAAGGAAAATCCACCATTGCTGAATGAATTGTCATCAGCATCTCTATTTTTTGATGGGGTTTCCCAACTGGCCATGGCAATGATGACACTGGAGGGTACCTTTTCTCAGGCCTGGCACCCGTGAAATTTGCCTCGGCGACCTTTGTAGGGCTGGCCCAGTGCAGAGGGCAGGGGTGGATAGGCCCCTGGGAAAGGGGCGCCAACGCCAAGGCTGTTGTGATGGGAATGTCCCCAAACTTGCTACATCCTGTGAAAGTCATGTAGGGAGATAAATGCCAAGTTTTCGGACAGTGTAAGTACATTTTGAATAGTGTTGCATCAAGTATGCATGCAAGTGCAAAAGAACGTTCAATAGAGGAGCATCAACTATGTGTGCACGTGCAAAGTGCAAGTGATCATTCAATAGCGGAGCATGTGTGGACGTGCAATGAAAGGTTTTGCCCCACCCCAAGGCCCATTCATGCGATGTCTCAACGCAGGTGTTCCCAAAGTGCAAGTTTCCAAAGTGACCCACGCCTGGCCACGCAAATCCGTGTTCTGAAGGACTCGAAGTAATGATGTTCCTCAAAATTGAAGTGACACCGTAAATGTGACAGTAAATGAGAGCCACTTTGGGGTGAAAATGGGTCATGCTACCTCTAAAAATCTACTCAGTTGCCCCCTCAAACGTATCTGTTTTCCTGCCCCAAATTTGGCAGACTTTCTCTGAAATTGCTTGGAAGCTGGAGATTCAAAATACATGTGATGGCTTTAGACCTCACAGATCAACATCACATGCTATCTATATTCTCAGAAGGATCCAGGACTATTCGGAAATCAAGGGGGGCCCACCTTAGCATTGCATTATTAGATTGGGAAGAAGCTTGTGATAAGATTCAACACGACAAATTCATTCTTGCTTTACACCGACTGGGTTTCAGCCGCCGCTACACTGATGTCATTGCTGATTGCTATGCCAGGCCAATGTTTTTTGTAAGGGATAATTTTGGATCTTCCGACATAAATAGACAGTCCTCAGGGATTCGGCAAGGGTGTCCTTTATCTCCATATCTGTTTCTATTAGTCATGACTTGTGTAGATTCAGATATACAACAAAGCATTTCATCGTTTGTTGCGAACAATCAAATCCCTGGGATTGGACTTTGACATGTTTTTTTTACGCAGATGACACAGTGCCTTTTTCCCGAAGCAACAGGGAGCTAAATGAATTGTTGCGTCTCACCGAGCACCTTTCCAAGGGATATGGTTTCAAATTCAACAAAGGCGTGCAATCGCCATGAACAACGATGGCTCTATCCATTTCGAAGATGGCACCGCTTTAACCAAAGAATTTGAAGCAACATACCTTGGAAATGAAATAAGATGCCGGAAGTGCGACGCAGAACTCGAGCCATATTGGAAAGCGTCCCGAGCGAGTAAAAAATGGAAACTCATTATATATGATGCTATCATTCGCAGTAAATTGCTCTATGGATTGGAAACCATTCACTTGACGCAAGCTATGAGCAAGAAATTGGACGCGTTCCAGATGCGTGGCCTCCGACGTATTTTACAGCGCAGCTCCACTTTTGCGCATCGTCGAAATAAAAATAAAATGATATTAGATCAAGCAAGCTCAATTGTTTTCCCATCTCGTCATGACCGTAGAAAATAATTTCATTCAGTGAGTTTCACATGCAAAAACGAATTAAACTTCTTGGACACATTTTAAGAAGCGACAACAATGATCCTATGAGACAAGTTTCCATTTTACCAGATTCTGCACAACGAGCTGACTACGGCACCAGCATGTTCGACAAAAACTGCTCATCTCGGAATATCAAAGAAACTATATCAATCAAACAATTACACATTTTTTTTCCCTTTTAAACTACAGAGTATATGTTGAAAGCCCATTTTTAGGATTGAAGCTCCCAGATTTTGACGATTCGTTGCTGCAACATTGAAACTCCGAGGTTTCTTCGCCTTCGTGGGGCCCCGCCTGGGAGCAGAACATCTGGCAGCTGAGTCGAAGTTGGAACAAAAATTGTTGGTTTTTGATGGTGGGTTTGATAGTGATTTAATGGTGATTTATACAATGTCAAGGTGATCGAATGGTGGTGTTAATTCTGATTTAGTGGTGATTTATATGGTGATTTATATGAGTTTAGTAGTGATGCAGTGGTGATTGATACAATTTTAATGGTGGTCTGGTGGTGATTTCGTGGCGATTTATTGAACTACCTCATTTGAGGAGGTACTTGGTGGTATTTGGTGTTTCCTCCCAATAAATTATAACCCTAGTTATAAGTGGATTGACCCTGCTAATCCCACCAAAACAAAACGGGACCTAATGGGGGTATGTAGCAACCCCCACAAAGATGGACAAGTAGGAAACCTGCAAGTTATGCGGAAAACACCATCGAACTACAATTCTGAAAATATGTTTCGGCTTTTTTTTGTGGGTTACTACAATGATGATTCAATACTGATTTGTATAAGTTACCAATAGAACCTACCAACTATCATGGAGATTTAACCAACAAGCAAATTGTACAGTCGGATATAATGGGGTAATAAGGATCCAACGAGGATAAATGAATGGAGCTATGAATAAGGATGCAATGGTGACACTTTGGACAAAATATACAAACCTCACATCCCGACATCACTGGAAGTATGATTAAAAGTTGGGGTGAGTATCCAAAAATGGTTGAACTGCTCAGGTTTGTGCATTAGCATAGTATATCCAGATATTGGGTGTGCCTGAAACGTATATTTTTCCATCATTTATGGCAAGCTCACTGGGGAACATTATGTTTTAAACACGTAATCTGGGGGGTGCCCGTTTTTCAGATGCAGCCATATGAAAAAATCATCCGCTATAAATAAACAAATGAAGGTTTAAGCATGGTTAAACGCTGAATAATGGGGAGGTATGGGGAGAGAACAGGGACTTCACCGATCTATTTGGCTGGGGGTTTGGCACCAAGATATTCAGGAATCAAACGTGGCTGAACCCCCCCCCATGGATAGAAGAGTTTCCCAGCTAGAAAGCTTCATTTATAGGGGATTTCCGGACCATGGATCCCGCATGACTGGCCCATGGTTTCGGGGTTGACAGCACCAGAGACAGCACAGCAAGAATGGAACATGTCCAAGATTCCGAGTGGTTTCTGGCTTTCCAAACCAGGTACTTAAGCATTCTTTGATATTTGGGAAAGGAGTTCAACTGGTGAAGGGTCATTTCGGTGAATACACAAGTGCCTCGGCTGTCTAAATGTTGGGTTTAGAATTTGTCCCTCCAAACTGCTAGGTCAATGGTATGCTCCAGGGTAGGGTTGCTAGATTCTCCCGGAAGTGGGTGTTTGGCTCCAAATGACGCCGGAAATTTGGATAGTCTCCCCAGCCATATCAAACGTGGCTGGGGAAAAACCCTGTAACTGGAAGCTTTAATGGGAACATCAACTATAAATATTATAAATGGGGGACTCGAAGTTTGCCACAGGTCCTTTGGCGGCGAGTGGCAGATGTGCAGGAAAGGTCTGAGCAGTACCAGGTGTGACGGCTGGATTTTTGGAGAAACAATGGCCGGAAATCCGTGAATTTGGATGGCAAAATAGCACAAGAACATCTCATTTTGAAAAACCATGCCCTGATTTTGTTGGCAATCACAATCAATTCCTTATAATCCCTTCAATACCATCTGGTAAACTAACATAGCTATGGAAAATCACAATGTTTAATGGGAAAATCAACTATAAATGGCCATTTTCAATAGCCATGTTAGTCATTACCAGCGGGTAAACCAGAAGAGTGCGTTGGTCCTCCAACTGTTTCAGGCAGCTGCAGCCGCGCAGACAGCAGGTGGCGGATGTGGACCGGGGATGTTTCTGTGAAACATGGGGAGAATGACGTTTGAAACCATGGGATGAATCTCGGATTTTGGGGCTTCAAAAGACACGAACTCATATTAGATTCGATGATTTGAAGATTTTGACTTGCAGAATGAGATGTTGTTGGAATGTTTGAAATGTTGGTGGGATAGAACCAACAGTGGTCAGGATTTTTCGTCTCCAGGTCACCCTTGGACGTCTACTTTGATACTTTAAACATTTTTCATCTTTAAACATATCTTGAAAGATTTGTAGATATCTTTGAGCTGTACAGGTCTGCAAACATCTTCAACTATTTTCAAACTTGTTTAAAAACAAACATCTTGGAATATCTTCGAGTACCTTCAAATATCATTGAAGGTTTTTTAATCCTTAAATAATACTTGTGGACGTGTTACCATTTTGCTGCAAATGGGGTGACTGTTGATCCTACGTACAAATGTAGATGATGAGACAGACCTGAACCAAGGATGGAGTGACCGAATTTGTAACTACAGACACTTGTGTGATCAACGAAACCAGGAAAATGCGTGAATGTTAATTCACTTGTCTTTTCAATGTTTAGATGTTGTTAGGCTATCTTGCCAAGAAATATTAGTGTGGTATAGTGTGGTCTTAATCGGTTAGTACTGATATTGTTCTTTGCTGTGCTTTCAAGTAACAGCATTGGCCCAGCCCTGGTATTTCAAGAGTATCGAAGTTTGGCTATGTCTCAAAGTCTCCAAAGATGATGGCAGAACTGGTGGTTAAAGCGGCTTTAACCACAAAACGTTGGTGGTTGAACACACAGAATTAGCGAGGAGCGAGATACAGGGTATATATAATATATATTAAGATATTATATATATATATAATATTGTAATATATATATATATATCATGGGGATATCACAAATTTAGTTCTGATTTGTGGTTTCATGTTGTTTTCCCTGAATCTTCTCCCAAACTTTCCTGGACGACCCCCGATTTGTGCCAGGCATGTCAGACACGGTGGACCAGGCGCCCAAATCGCCAAATCCATATGGTAAACGAACGAAAAGATGTGGAAAACCCATGGTTTCACTAGGAAAATGGTCTACGGTGGGTTCTAATGATGCTAATTTGCCACAGTTTGCTATTGATGATGGCAATTTAGTTTGCTGATTTACCTATTATTTTGATGGTGATGTACCAGTTCGCCATCTTAGTTTACAAGAGGGTAACCATTGGGTTTGGGAGTGTTTCCCTAAATTCTTGGAGAAACCAACAATGGAACCCCAAAGTATTGCAAGTCCCACTAGGAAGATCATCCAGCAATTTGTCAGATTTTGGTGTGTGTTTTCGGAGGGGGGAGTTAGCAAGGGCTAGAAGCAAGAATGAACAAGTTGGCGCTAGAATCAGCAATTTGCCTATGCATACGTGTGTGTGTGTGTATGTATGTGTATGTCTACTGTATATTCTAGCAGAGACACATATATATATATATATTACATATATATATATTACATATATATATATATATTACATATATATATATTACATATATATATATATTACATATATATATTACATATATATATATATTACATATATATATATATATATTACATATATATATATTACATATATATATATATATATATTACATATATATATATATTACATATATATATATGATATGTATATATATATATATATTGTGGTAAACCCAAAACCATCAAATAAATCCTCAAAAACCATCCCCAAAAATCGCAAATCCAATAGAACTTGCTGGTAGTTTTCGGTAGGCTGTGCTGAGAGACGCACCGCTGCGGCTCACCAAGTGCTCGGATAAGGCTCGGACGGAGTGTCCAACTCATGGGCGGGGATTTTACCATGAACAATTGTGATACCCCTGTGGTTATTTTAACATAGCCATGGAAAATGGCCCATTTATAGATTATTTAGAGTGATTTACCTATTATAAATGGGGATTTTCCATGGCTATGTTAAATAACCAGACGGTATTACCGTGAAGAAAAATGTGATTTTAGCATGAATGAGGACTTTACCATCAAACATTGGCTTGAACCAAGAAAATATGGGGAATTGTTGCAATGGAAAAATTTGGGTGACCTAAAATGTAATGCTACACACCTGACGTGCTGAACATAAGTGGTAGATACCCCCAATTTATGGTGTTTTAGATAATGGGGAAAATGCTGATTGACCAGTGGATGGAATGGGGTACCCTGATTTTGAACTCGCTCCAGACTGATTCCTGTATTCTTGACGTAGACCAACCAAAATCCAATGTTTTCATATGTTTCCGTTTTGCTCTTTTCCCAAGTTTGTCAGTGGCAATTTTGGGGTACCATTTTGTGAAAAAAATGCATCGCAGGTTGTAGCGATGGTTATGCAGCTTTTTCCTGGCTATAAATTGGTTTATGCTTACCCAGCCAACTGCTGTAATCTAATCACCATAAACTGTGGTTATAAATGCCAACTTTGCCTCCAGGGTTCCTCAACAAAATGTATTTTACTTTTCTGGGTCTCAATTGTCTAGCTTTCAGGGCTTTCTCCAAGGTCATTTCATTCTTGGGGGTGCATCCCAGTTAGTAGGTGAGTAATAACCATACGTAGTATGAACCATATATACATATATATATATTGTGAATATGTTAGTATACATACATATATATATACATATATATTGTGAATATCTTAGTGTATAATTACATATATTATATTGTGAATATGTTAGTCAGTGTATATATATATATTATCCTATATGAACATACATATATATATATATACGGCAAATGCCTGGGCTTTGCCCGGAACTGCAACGACAACGAGACTCAGAATCATCATCATCGTCATCATCATCATCATCATCATCATCATCATCATTCCACGTCCTTGTGTCGGTTCAAAAAGTTTAACGGGGGTGGGATTTTTTATTCCTAAATACCATTGTTGATCTTTCCCAATTGAATGTAAAGTTTAAGGGGGGTGGGAATTAATATTCCAAAATACTGTTGTTGATCTTTCCCAATTGAATGTAAAGTTTAGCGGGGGTGGGAATTTATATTCCTAAATACCCTTGTTGATCTTCCCAATTGAATTTAAAGTTTAACGGGGGTGGGAATTAATATTCCAAAATACCCTTGTTGATCTTTCCCAATTGAATGTAAAGTTAAACGGGGGTGGGAATTTATATTCCTAAATACCCTTGTTGATCTTCCCAAGTGAATGTAAAGTTTAACGGGGGTGGGAATTTATATTCCTAAATACGCTTGTTGATCTTTTCCAATTGCATGTAAAGTTAAACGGGGGTGGGAATTAATATTCCTAAATACCCGTGTTGATCGTTTCCAATTGAATGTGAAGTTTGGGAATGCTAAGCCTCTACGCTGCAACGCCTGGGCAAAGCCCAGGCGTTGCGCGCATATATATATATATATTATGTATATAAATTATGTATATATATATGATATATTGTGAATATGTTAGTGTATATATATATATATATATTTTGTGAATATGTTAGTGTATACATATATTATATTGTGAATATGTTAGTGTATATATACATTTTCCTATATGAACATATATATATATATAAATTATGTATATAAATTATGTTTATAAATTATGTATATAAATTATGTATATAAATTATGTATATATATGTATATTGTGAATATGTTAGTGTATATATTCAGGGGCAAATAAAGGGGCCCAGTGCACTGGGGAAAATGGGTCTAGGTCCCACTAAGTGCACTTAGAACCCCCCCTGGGTTCTAAGACCCCCCCNTTCAGGGGCAAATAAAGGGGCCCAGTGCACTGGGGAAAATGGGTCTAGGTCCCACTAAGTGCACTTAGAACCCCCCCTGGGTTCTAAGACCCCCCCCCCCAGACCATGTAGAGATAGTATATATATGTATATATATATATATGTATATATAGTATATACATGTAAATACATGTATAGTTTTACTACATGTCAACTCATTTAACTATATATATTCATGTGTTTACATTAAATAAATTGTGCATATTTGTGTATATATACAAAGACTTTGGTGGCACATGCAAAGTTATTTTGCACATTTATGATATTTGCTCACTATTTTGTACC
>BGPT01001244.1:85891-98935 GCA_003297045.1 Symbiodinium sp. clade C Y103 | reverse complement strand
TTGAAATATTCAACGAAATTAACAAATCAAAATTTGAAATATAGCCGGCTATGGCTTCAGAGGGTGACACAGCCTGTCACTTCTTTATTTTGGGTCCGTGCATTCTAAGTCTTAAGTACTGTAAGAATTACTCTATCAAATGTCTTACCCTATTAGCTGTAGCCCAGATTGATCAAACGAAGACCAAGGGATTGCCTCACCATTCATGAAGTACCCAGGGAATCTAGTCCAAGAGTTTTCTTTTTCAACACTGACTGACAGTGTTTCGATTGGGGGGGGCAGGACGGTTCTGAAAATCGCTAAACTCAAGACAAAACTTGTTTTGGTTGAAAGTCCTTTTTGTGCATTGTGGAAATCACTGAGAATCAAATAGAGGTTCCTGACAATATTTGGGTGCATATGATATGAAGTCAATCCAGAAAAGTTGACAAAAAACATTGAATTGGTACATGGTAAATTGGTCTAAATGTGGAAGTGAAGCTCAATGACGCCATTGACAGTTGGTTCTTACTTAGTATATTTGCTAGTATAGGGGCCCGAAACGATCTTATTTGTGTAATTTTTGTGTAAAGCCAACAGAGAGATGGACAAAGACAAAGACAGAGACCGACAGAGAGACAGAGAGAGACAGGTTTCAGGGGCACCCAGGGCCTGGCTTCCGGCCCTTGGGTATTCAATTTAGGTTTAGGACTCCCAGGGTGTGGCCTCCGACCCTGGTGTCACCATTGCAAAGCCTTCAGCAAATCATTGAATCCTTGTGTTCATTTCTTGAGTGTTTTCTCTTTTCTATTACTTGTATTTCATGTCTCCTCAGTCAGTCAGTTTAGTATTTGCGTTTTCCTTGTTTGCTTGTCTTAATTTTGATGCATCATCAGTTCACCATTGATTGTATTGTTCCGTCCTGGCAGCNGTATTTGCGTTTTCCTTGTTTGCTTGTCTTAATTTTGATGCATCATCAGTTCACCATTGATTGTATTGTTCCGTCCTGGCAGCCAGGGTTTTCAGGTCCGGAATTGATGCGCGCAGAACTCAATTTGCAATACACCTTCTCTTGCCTGGAATTGCGCGTGCAATAGTTAGATGCACTAATCAATAATGAGCTTGTCAGTCAGTCGTGTGATATAATTAGTTGGTTCCTTGATTCAAGTGCTGACAATTACACATGTTCTTGGATCTTTGTTGTTGTGGCCAGGTTCTCATTGCTTCATGAACTCCTCAACGTCCAGACCTTTAGACCTTTGTCCATGCAGTTTCTCATCATTAATTAATTAATGCCTTTTCACTTCAGTGTTCTCACCAGTCCCTCTTGATGTGTCACAGTTGTCTTGCATTTTTCCACAAGATGATCAAAACATATTTGAATGAAATTTGAAGCTTTGTTTTTTTGAGATGTGTAATTAGCATTGAATTGAGTTGAATTGGATTGAATTGAGGGCATTGCAAAGTGCGTGGTTTCCGGCACTTTGCTTTGCTATAGGCCTGGCCTCCGGCCTCACTAAGGGGCTAAGGCTGACCTGGCGTGGCTTCCGGCGTAGTGGACGAGGAGGACTATGTACCAGTGCACGGATTCCGGCACTTGGTAGCACGGGGGCCTCTACTAGCAGGATGCTTAGTTCTGACAATTGTGAGTGACATGTGCATGCAATTGCATGAGCATGAAATGCTAGTAATTTTATTTGTATCAAGATCTGTTTGTTAACATTCATTTAGGTTAACCATTTTGAAAGCTCATTTATTATTAGAGTATTGCGTTTTGTGGAGCTGCCCAGCACTGACATTTGCAAAACATAAGTTGAAACATCTGACAAGACACATTGGAATTTTCCTCACTGATGCCCTAGTGTAATGATGTTTGTCAGTGTCTAGCTGCGTTGAATGTTGTTGATGAATCATTCATGGACTTTTGTTGCACATTCAAATTTGTGATCTCAGATCACACGTTTCCTTCAGAATTACATTGAGTCAGTCAGTGCCCCAGGAAATTTTGAGTTTTACAGAGGTTGCAGTCATGAGACAATTTCATTTGCAATTCAATTGTTGCAATCGATCAAACATTGACAGGTTTGTTTTGACGTTGAAACAACAGTTTAAGAAGAAGTGCGTTGAAACTAAGAACAGTGAGTAGAATTTATTTTCAGAAAATACGTGGTCCTTTCACAGCTTCATTTTTTGCACAAGACTACTACTCAACATGATGGTCTTTGATTTTTTCCTGGCACTTTGCTTTGTCATTTTTTTAATAGGCCTGGCCTCCGGCCTCACTAAGGGGCTAAGGCTGACCTGGCGTGGCTTCCGGCCGGGTGCAGGGACAAAACCAGTGCACGGATTCCGGCACTTGGGGACTGACTGACAGACATTATTTTTCACTTAGTGTCAGTTTAAACTATTCACATTTGACTCTGACATCTGAATTTCAGTTATTTTCCGTTTTTTTCATCAAATGCTGCGATGTTTTTTCTTTTTGAGAGTCGGTATACTTTTATTTGAGTGATATGCAAGATGTTTGTATACATTTTACACTTGACAGAAATCAAACTGCGCATTTCTCTGTCTGTTCGTTTTTGTGATCAGCCAAAGATATGCATTTGTGTAGTGATGGCATTGTAAAGTAACGTGCGTGCATTCCAGGCTGTTGGTAGTTGGGGCCTTTGGCAGGTGGCTTAGTCATGATGAGAGACTGACAAATCAATCATACAATCTTGTTTTGCATTTCTCATTTTACAAATATGTAATCATCTAAAGCTACAAAACTCTTTTCTTTATTTTTAGTCAGTTTGCATTCATGTGAGTGCAGTATTGATATACGTATACATTCCCTAACCGAAAGAAGGGGTCGCCCTGCAAGGGGTTTTTCTACAAGTGGTTTTTAGTATTCAGTAAAAAAAACCGAGGAGACAAAATAAGACAAAATAAGAAAAAATAAGAAAAAAAGTGCATTTTTGGATGTGCATCAGGCCATCTAAGTTTCAAGGAAATTTAATATTATTGTATAGTTGATACATCAACTGAACCGTCAATCTTAATACTCAAACATTTTTCAATAATGTCATGTTAAATGAATATATGTTTATTGAACGAACTAGTTACTTACTGTCTTATTTTCCATTTATTCAAAAAACATGCCAGTACAAATACTATTGGAAATTAGTGTTTAGCATCTAGATCACGGGAGGAAACCGTATCAAACTGATGGGCATAAATGCAATCTCTTTTAGTTGGGGTGCCCCCCTATTTGTTTGGTTTCAAGGTTCCGAGGTTCCATCACTCACGCGCGTTTTGGAGGTTGCAAAAACAATCAAAAGAATGGAATGAAGAAGTAACAAAGGCAAAAGCTAAAAGAACAGGACAGGATAAAAGAACATGTGAAAACATGACCTCACAAAAAAGTTGGACACAATACCGGACCCTTAGAAGAATCATAATATTTGGGCTCAATCTTGCTGATGGGGGGGCATTTTTTGAAAAAATGCTTAGGTGCTCTTATTTCATAATGTTTTTCTTTTGAACATTATGTTTTGTTACATCAGAAAAAATGAACACAATAGAGGACCCATAGAACAATCATATTAATTTAGTGAACTCATTGGGTATCAAAAAATAATGTAAAAAAATGAACAACACTGACACAGCAAAAAGACAAGCTGAAAAATGAACTTGACACAATACAGGCGCCAAATGCCTTTTCCACAGGGCTTGAGAATTATTTTTGGAAAACTTGACAATATACCGGATCCAGGCACTAAACCGGATTTTACTAAATGTATTTAAATTCAACATTTGCATTTTAAATATATATTGGGTTTTTATTATTACAATCAATGCTTCAGCAATTGTATCAAATACAATTCAATCAACAATGATTTTAATAAGGAAGATCACTCTAAATAATTCAGACTAATTATCATCAGAATGGGTCAAGTCCTTGTTCATTAATAACCGTACAACATCATGTATACTATATCAGTTACAGTAACTCATTCAGAATTCATCATCACCAGATAGATAACCTTAATACTTAATAGTTAGTATTAATATTTTTTATCAGTTTTGTTTACAAATATAACATTCTGATATTATCAAAGTTGTTTTGGGTGTTTATCATTTGAAAACCACACATATATAATGCACATCCAAACATGAATCATTTTTCTTATGTTTTTTTGTTATTTTTTCTTATTTTGTCTTATTTTGTCTTATTTCGTTTTTTTTTTAATACTAAAAAACCACTTGTAGAAAAACCCCACGCAGTGCGACCCCAAGTCTCTTTTGCTGATACATGTTTACATATTAATATCTATATATATATATATGCACTTATCAGAAATCACCATGCACATCAGTTCTCCACATTTTCATTTATTGAATTCAATTTAAATAATTCAATTATTAAACATATGCATGTACTTGGCTAGTAATGGGCATTGCAAAGTGCGTGGTTTCCGGGCATTTTGCTTTGCTATAGGCCTGGCCTCCGGCCTCACTAAGGGGCTAAGGCTGACCTGGCGTGGCTTCCGGCCGGGTGCAGGAACAAAACCAGTGCACGGATTCCGGCACTTGGTAGTGGACGAGGAGGACTATGTACCAGTGCACGGATTCCGGCACTTGGTAGCACGGGGGCCTTCGGCAGGTGGCTTAGCCATGACAAGGGACTGACTGACAGACATTATTTTTCACTTAGTGTCAGTTTAAACTATTCACATGTGACTCTGACATCTGAATTTCAGTTGATTTGCGTTTTTTTCATTTTCCAATCTGTCAAATGCTATGAAATTCTTTTCTTTTAGAGTCAGTTTGCTTTCATGTGAGTGAAGTATTGATATGCATTTACATGTTTACATAATATATGTGCACTTATCTCCAGTCCAGATTTTGTATTTATTGTTGAATTCAATCAATAATTCAAATATTAAACATATGCATTGTACTTGACTAGTAATGGGCATTGCAAAGTGCGCACTAAGGGGCTAAGGCTGACCTGGCGTGGCTTCCGGCCGGGTGCAGGGACAAAACCAGTGCACGGATTCCGGCACTTGGTAGTGGACGAGGAGGACTACTGGTAGCACGGGGGCCTTTGGCAGGATGATACTTGCTTGGTCACCATCATGTGCTGATTCATCCTGTATGATTAAGATGTCAGCACTGGGTTTTATGCATTGACATATTCTTTGAATGAATGGGTCATATTGGTTTAAGCCATTAAAGCCCAGAGAGAAAGAGAGCGAGAGAGAGGGAGAGAGCCTGAGAGAAAGTATATCATTATTTATATATATATATAGATAGATATTATTTATACATTATACCTGGTATATGTTATATATTGTGTGAGTTTGGAAATTCAGTTTTCAGATTGATTGTTTCCGGTTGTTAGTCCTAACAAGCCTGGTGGGACATCCTCCGGTCTGAGGCCCGGACAACTGCCATTGGCGAATCACATTCTGCGTTTGTGCCTCAATGGGTTATCTGGAAGGCGCTAAAATTATTCGATAAGTTTTGTCTGGGCTGTGGTTTAACATTGATTCATTACTACTGTCACGTTTCATCCTGGCTTGGAAACACATCATCTTAGAAAGGGCATATCAAAAAGTTCATATATCATTGTGAAACATGCTAAGATTGGAGCAAGAGAAAACATATCGCACGAATGGACACTGGAAGATGTGACATTCTGCTGCAGAGCGATTCTGCTCAAAATCTCCAGGTGGTCATTGATGATGAGTCATTCTTAAACCAACTGGGATTTACCACTGGAACATAATCTCTATTAACTTTTACCAACTACCAATTGAATGGTCCAATGGTAGAGTATTTAGACAACACTCCTGAGGCCACTTTAGCCAAGCACGCTCCGCCATTAGTCAATAATTCAGAATACGATTTTTACACAGCAATAGAAATACACAACACATCATCTAAATTATCTTTTTTGGTACTTCTCCATCCTCGCAGCCTTGCCTTCGCAGCCTTGCCTCAGCCATAGCCATGGCAAAATCGAAAAAAACGCTTAAGCAGGAAGAAAGAGCACCTTGGTTAAATGTCATTGTTGTTGGGTCAGTCAGCATGCTTCAAGTCAAGCATGAGCTGCTTTCTTTTTTAACGCCTCTAAGGCCGAAGAGAGAAAGAAGCGCAAAAATAACACGGGGTCTTGGAGTGTTCCTTGACAAGAATTTAGAAGAGTTGTGAGACATGTTGTCATGTTAATTGCCAACTGCCCAGGACTTCTTGTGGATGCAGGCTGCCAGCTCCAACACCAGTAGCTCAACTGAACGTGTCACGGGCTCAAAGACAGCTTGCTTGTCGACATTCGATTTGAATCATTTGACTCACACTGATTTGCTTTCTGCCCAGTTCATCCAAGCTGCTGACCAGCTGACAATGAGCATCAATGTGCGCCCAGCCAGTTTCTTCCACTGCTTGAAGAGAGATTCTCCTTTCATTCATTCATTGTCCCAAAAATTGCATTGAATTTTGACAGGCTCTGGCAATGATGCAGATGTCGCAAATGCAGGCGCAAGTCTTGTTCATTCTGCAACCTGTTCATATCATCTTGAATGTTCATATCATCTTTGAATGAAACAAATCATACACTTTGAATTGTTTTCCATGCGCAGATGCAACAGATGCAACAGTCCCAGTTTGCCATGATGTTCCAGGCAAGGATGTGAGTGATCTTCGATGTGAGTGATGTTTGTTTGATCTTCTGTTTTTTGGACTTCCTGCAGGCGCAAATGGGGATGGCTACTCCTGGATCCTCACCAGTCCGATTCTTACTTGTTTGGCGATGTTGGACACTTTTTTTGTGTTATTGACTTTACTCATTGACTTACTGCTGGAGGCAGCCACAGCGCATGGCCCTCCAAGACCGTCTGGGCCTGAGACCATCTGTCCTCATATTCTGTGGCCATCATTGACAAAATTACTGTATGAGGCCCTTTGGCAATGTTGGCACCAGACCTCCGGTCCCACCACCTTTTGGCACAAGACCTCCGGTCCCACCAAAGGCGCCAATCATGCATCAACCACTGTTTTGAGTATTCTTTGTCTTGTTTCTTGTTGTTTCTTTGTTTCTTGAAACCTGCTGCAGGAAGCTGCACATCCATCAGTGCACCAGGCTTGCCATGTGCAACGTGATTTTGTGTGTTCACGCTGAGATAAAATCTTGAATTTCAGGTTGGTGTTGCTGCAGCTCATGCTGCTTCTCCACCGGTTGGTGTTGCTGCAGCTCATCCTGCTTCTCCACCGGTTGGTGTTGCTGCAGCTCATCCTGCTTCTCCACCTCAGGCTTGATTATGTTGCTCAGCTCTTTTTAAAATTTGATTTCATCTCTTCAAAGAAAGTAAATAGTTCTTTTCTGCTGGAAGGCTTTGGTACCTGGTCCTCAAGCTCCAGCTTTCAGACCTCTGGTGAGAAAGGCCCAACAAACACCTGATGTATTCAATGTTGTTCTGGTGAAATGAATCATGGAGTCAATTTTCAAGAGTTTTTTCTGGAGGTGAATCCGATCTCAAAGGCACCATTCTGAGTAATTATGCTACATGTTGCTTCTGATTGGTTGTTGTTTGTGACTCTGTTTTGGATTGTTCGTGGTGGATGCTCCTGGCCGCCCTGGCCCGCCTGAGGCTGCGGACAAGACGCCCCAGGTAGGATGAGAGTGTTTGTTGTTTCTTCTGAAATGATGCTGTTTGTTTTTCGTTTTTTTCTTCGAAGTATTTTTTGCTTTTGTCATTGTCAAAATTGATTCCAGGAAGCCGCTGCTGTGCCAAAGGCTGCTGAGGCGCCTGGATGCACTTGCTTTTTTTCCAACTTGCTTTTTTGATGGTCCTACGTCCTGCAGGGGGCATCAAAGTCCAAGGCTGCCTTGTCGAAGGTGCTTGAAACTGCTGATTCTGTGTATCAGTCAGTGGTCCATTTGCTGAAGACTGTAACTTGACTCTGGTTTCTGTTGCAGGCAAAAGCCACTGATGATGATGACATTGAGGCAGGGAAAACACTAGTAATAATTCAATATATCACCCAACCAATGCAACAAAACAAGTGAAACACATATCAATCATGAATGCAGGTCTTAGGCGCGACCACAGCTGGCAAAGAGGTGCGCAGGAATCAGTGTATGATGTAAGTCAATGTTTTGTTCTGTCTTGATCGAAAGGCATCATCATCTGCAAAGGCTCCCCCGATCAAGCCTAAGGCTGGAATTGCATCAAGTTGACACAAGATGATTTGGCAAGATGAATGGATTTTTACTTCAAATTCGCAATGGCTGCAGGCCAGGCCCGTGGACCCCAATCGGCTAAAGGCAGGGCTGTTGCGCCATAATGTTGCACCAACAGAGTGAGCAATTCAGTGTTGGATCTGTCCCTGCTCAGGCGTTTGGGTCGTTTGGGTGGCACACCATCGTTGACAACAAGTTTGGAAAACCATTGCCTCTTGGATTGACAGATTCATGTGAGATGGCTTGTCGGAATTGGGCGTTTGTCCTTGCCATAGTCACAGTAAAAGATCCGGCTTACACCCGAAATGTCATTGCAAAAGCTTCATGGGAACCCAAAGAAGTTCAATTTTCGAGAATCAGAAAATCATCCACATTTTAGTGCACTTTTCCAAGAAAATACGGCAAATTTCAATGTCGTAATATTGGAGGTCAGCCTACCAGCCCTTTTTGGAGCGTGCATTCATTCATTTATTCCTTCCTTCCTTTATTCAGCCATTCCTTTTTTATTATTCATTTAGTCATTTATTCGTTTGTTCATTCATTCCTTCATTCTTTTCATTCATTCTGAGACCACTTGAGTCATATGCTAACATCAAGCCACATCCCTTCCGCCTGACTCCCCTCAGGACAGAGGTGGCTCCGCAAATCGTGGTTGGCGGGGTCTTCAACCTTGGTGCATTGGAGAAATCCCTCAAGAAGAAGATCTTGCTGGTCAACTGTCAGGAGAAGGCGTTTCTTGGCTTGTCATCATTGTCCTTCACTCTGATTTTCATCATCACTCATCGATGTGTAAGCACTGTCTATTGACAACTTTTTTTTGCTCGTGATGTTGCCCTGCATCATCTAAGATGTGCCGACGCGTTCATGGACGAAGCACTCAAGCACCAGGTGGATTGCATCAGGATGAACCCAAACCACTACAAGCCCCTGCGTGAGCATCTTGGAAGCAAAATCAGACCATTCGAAACCAATGCAGAAACAGATATATTACCTATACCAATATCTCTTTACATGCCTCAGGCTGGATTCCACCCGAAATTCAAACAAATAACAGACTACCATATAAATTTGTTGGGCTGGATTCCGCCCAGCGTTTGAATCACATTACCAGCTTTTGTGCTTTGGGCTGGATTCCGCCCAACTCATGACTATACAAATCAATCTTGACGTGCTTTGGGCTGGATCCCACTCAATAAGATTCACCTGTAGGTTACTGTCTGTCAAACTTTTAACGCTAAAACTATCATGATACTAATCTGGCTATTGGAATTTGAGTTTTCCTTCATGGTTCAATAGATGTTTGTATGTATGCTAGTGCACTGTTTGAGCAGAATTTATTTGTGACAATTGAATTTGGCGCAATGCTTGCACAATGGACATTCAGGTGGCAGAAGGACTTCAGGTACATCAAGCAGTGCATGAACCGCAACTGGTTTGCAATTTTTAGTCCGTTGATTCTGTTTTGGCGTTCAATACATCGTCAAAGTGTTCTCTTACAGTCTTGCCCGTGAGGCAAAATGACCATCCTGACCTTATGCAATGGGGGGCGGCACAGAGGGGCCGCTATGGGGGTCACTTTGCTTTGCTTGACCGAGCATGCAGACATCGATGAAGCTGCTTCTTGGCTGCAGTCGAGTCCAACTGATGCATTTTAGATGATGTATTCACAATCTATGCATTTAGAATTTCAGATTGATTGCAGTGTCCATCTGAGGAAGGCCATCTGTGGGGACTTCGCGCCTGGGCTGAGCCATGGAACGTACGAACGCTCCTCAACTTTGATCTTAATTTTGTGTCTCAACTATTGGATCGATCTTTGCTTTTTTTTGGCATCTCTCCAGACCCTCCAGATCACTGATCTTTGAGGTTCACTGAGTTCGTGGTGACCAACCGAAAGCAGCTGTGGGATGACGTGGAGGTGTGACGACTGCAAGGCGAAGAGGTGGAAAAAGTGAGCAGACTGTGCTTTGCATTGGTTGCCATTGATGTCATCATCAACATCATCATCATAATCATCATCATGAAATAAGCATCAGCATCAGCAACATAAGTGATATCATTGTCCTTTTTAACTTCAGCCTGACTTTCCTTGGCTTGCATCATTGCATCATCATCATCATCATCAGCAGCAGCAGCATCATCAACATCGTCATCATCAGCACCATCATCATCATCAATCAAATCCACCACAGCCATCAGTGTCAACAACAACAGGAAATATATGTATGAGTGATGAAACTTAAGATCCTGCCTAAGGACAAGTAAGGACAAGTAAATCCATGTGAGATTTGAATCTATCACCCAAGCTTATGATGACAAGAGAGAAAACCTCTGAGGTTTCGAGTTTGAAACGAGAAGTTCTGGAAGTCTCGGAGGCCTCGGAAGCACTCAATTGGGGGAGATAGTCTGGGGTGAAGTGCTGAGCAATGACAATGATGATGGTGATGATGATGAAAATGAAGAAAACGAGAAGGACAAATATGTTTCATAAGTATGAGAAAGATAATGAGGATCTTATTGCTGCTGCTGCTGCTGATGATGATGATGATGATGATGAATGTGAGCAGTGTGATGGGTGCATTATATAATATGGAATATTCAAGGGATGCGACCCAGTAGCCCTTTGACCAAAAATCGTGCTAATGCAACTCCAGTCCAGCTAGCTAATGCTAGATTTTGACACCTACCATGGTGGTTTGATGTGATTTTTAAGCCCTTCTTTTATGGCATTGGTGTATATAAAACACAAAAAAGGCCCACCGGTTGTTGATTTTTTTCCAGTGCATTACCAAAGGTATCAGCTTTTCCAGGAACAGCAGTGTCATCAGATTTATTCCGCTTCTTCTCTGAGGCCAACTATCCTTCCAGGTTCATGAGCAGCATGTTCTGGATGAGGAGCCTGCATACCGACCAAGTTACCCCATTCCTCCCAAGTAGTTGGATGACAATGTGCATGTGCTTGATCAGAGGCCTTCAGATTGATTTCCACTTAATGATGTGCTTGTTGATTGAAGAACACCAGTTTTTTTTGCCCAGATGCATTCATACTGGTGCAGTCCAAAGTACAAGGAAATCATGTTATTACATAGCCCATTGGGATGCTCTGACTCCTTTCCGTGGCCGACACCACAGGCTTCAGATGGTGTTCCGTGGGGGCCGTCAAAATCTTGAATGAGATGCATCAGACACTCACACACACAGTTATGTTTCTTGGGTTCTTGCGAGATAATTGATATCTATCAGTAGTTAATTTGCATGATAACGCTTTAAATACTGAGTAATTGAATTGCACTTCTGATAAATGATTTACAGCATGGAGTGATTTTCATTGATCTCTTAGGCCTCACCAAGGGGCGTGTGGAACAGCAGCCAATCTGATGGAGGATGACTGGGTGGCAGTTGACAGTCGATTTGAAATTGTTCCTCCAACGGACGCTCAACATCAATTACTAGTGTGTGTGCCAGGTGGATCCCAGGGCAATTCCAAAGTGACTCCTGGAGACAGGGTATACCCTTGGGGAACATTGGATGTCAGCAAATCAGTCCAGTTCCACTCAATCAATGCATCAGTTTTCTTACTTTTTTGTCCAACATTTGGGCCCGCAACATTGGGATCTGATCTCTTTTCACAGAACCAACTCCGGCCACAGACAATCTAGAATCATTTGGTTGTGCTTTTGAAGGCTTCCACCATTGGCCAACAAGTGACGAAAGATTGACATGTACCAAATCATGGACCCTGTGGTTTCGAAAAGTAAGCATGACCTGGTTTAATCCTGTTGGTTTCTAATCATTGCAACATCCAAGAGCTAGATGATAATGATTTCTTACATCAGCCTTTCATGGATTCAAACTGTAATAGTTCCCTCAGATGAATTTGCCATTGTAGCCAGGATCCATAGTGCATGGTGGAAGTGGCAGTGGACTGTCCTTGTGCGGGCTCTTATTTGATGGCTCCAGCCATCCCATGTCAGACACCACAAAGCACGAATCAGTTTGGGCCGTAGCCAAATGATGCCAAGTTACCAAAGAGCGTCGCCGCCCACATTTCACTAAAAAGATATAAAGTGCAAGAAGTTATCAATGGCCGATTTACAAACCAACATGGCAAAATCCAACCTGACTACCCAGCCTTTGTTGACACGAACACCACCCAGGAACCAATGTGCTCTTCTGTGTGTGCTCTCATATCTGTCCTCCTATGTGCTCTCATATGTGTGCTCTCATCTGTGTGCTCTCCTGTGTGCTCTCATATGTCTGCTCTCATGCTGCTGTGTCCTTTTCCACATTCCCCCCATCACACACTGTTTGGGGTCTCTTGCCGGGATAATTATATATATATATATATGTATTTTTATATATTTTTATATTTTATATATATATATATGTATTTATCATGTATTGAAATGATTGTGGTAGGAGGGGGAGCAGGACGATTCGTAAAATGCAACCTAGCGAACCATAGCGAAACAGCAAAAAAATAAAGAAAACATAGAGATCGGAGACATGTTGTAAGTCAACCAGCCAATCGAATGAAATCATTTTTGTTTCAATAAGACATGTTTTCCCTCTCGTTTTCCCCTGGCTCCAGGACTTCGACCCAAAATTAAAATATGTACAGAATCAGGACCCCCAGCCTCCTAGGATCCTTAGGTCTGTAGAAAACCAGGACCTCCATCCTTCCA
Source organism: Symbiodinium sp. clade C Y103 (assembly GCA_003297045.1). Taxonomy (NCBI): domain Eukaryota; class Dinophyceae; order Suessiales; family Symbiodiniaceae; genus Cladocopium; species Cladocopium sp. clade C. The sequence continues at coordinate 86,041 of BGPT01001244.1, read as the reverse complement.
AATATTAGGGGGGGGTACAGAATAGATCAGAACAGAGACCCTTGACATCCCTTTCACCATTCATTACTGGGCTCTTTTCACCATTCATTACTGGGCTCTTTTCACCATTCATTACTGGGCGTTTTTCACCATTCATTACTGGGCGTTTTT
>BGPT01001244.1:61680-80712 GCA_003297045.1 Symbiodinium sp. clade C Y103 | reverse complement strand
AAGTGCACAGAAGTGTTTGGGCCGGCCCTCAAACAGATCGATCTCCCATGGTGGAGAAGAGAGGTGCAGCCAATGCAAGCACCATCATCATGTCCTTCTACCCCATCAACCACCACAGCTTCCCGAACTCCGTCGACAGCAAGCCCACCAAGTGGAAATGGAGGAGCACTGGGAGCATTCGACTAAAGATGGCTGAAGACATGCATTTGATTCATCCCTTACCTGGGCGGCTTCATCATGGCATCGTGAGCATTTGCCATTGGAGGCAAGTGAGGTGTGATGATTGCCATCAGTTGTGATTTGGTTGGCAATGACTAGATGACATTGCCCTATGGGGATTTGGGTTTTGCCGTGACTTTGCAGCGGATCACAGCAACGTGAGTTTGCCTTTAGAGGTGGAAAAGCAGCTCATCCGTTTGCAGTCTCACATGGTGTCCAAGTGAGTGTGGCATTTTGATTGGTGATTGACTCACGCTCTTAGTTACATGTTCTGGCTCTGACTCACTGATTGAATCCATTATTCTTTGCCAATTTGCAGGGACATCGTCGTGAAAAATTTGGAGCCCGGAGCCTCAAACTTCCTGAATCCCATTTCAGTTTCACAACAAACTGACTTTTGAATACTTTTGGTACTAGCACTGAGCCATGTTAATTGAACCTGCTGTGTTTGTTGGGTGCAGTGGGCCAAGGGTGACAGTCCCAAGTCTTCTTAAAATGGCAAATGCACAGCTACTAGTGCTGTGAGGGCATTGTGGTTGACAAGCAACTTGTCTCAGGTGAACCAGACCAGTGAGATTTCTACTGTGCACTGTCCACTCATCAGGTTACTTTGTTTGAAGGATGTGAGTCAGTAGCAGCATATTGTTACATGTGTTTTTTTTATTGTCTAGTCCGCCAAAATCTACCCTGTGATATGTGAATTTTCTTCAAGCAGTAAGTCAGGTTTCAGTTTGTATGTAGATTGGTAAGGTCTTGTGAGTTGGTTTGTGATATCTAATGATGTGATATTTTTATCTTCCACATCAGGGAGTAAACGCTCAATCATCAAAATGGAATGCATTGTTATCAGCAGCCAGTTGGCCATGGGGCGATTAACCAAAGTCTCTGGCTTTTGTGACATGCTCACAAAACTCAGGACAACTGTTGCCCATTGGGGGCTATCATTTCACCAGATGGTGGGGGCTTGATCTAGTGTTCTTCTTGGTTGCAACTTCAATTCACTGATGATGTGTTTTTTGGACTCTGTTTGTGACTGAAAGACCTGACCATGCTTAGAGAGGTATCAAACGTCCTTGTGTTCAATCTTCATTATTTGTATGTGTGGTGTTGTCGGCATATGTGACAAACTTTGCAGGTGACACTCTTGGTCAACCACTGGACTTTCAGTACGTCTGTTGATTGCTCAGTGACTCAGTGCTGTTGATGGCCTTCACATTATTCCAGTCCATATGTATAGATTTAAGATAATAGTGGTTTTGGAAATTTTCATTTCGAGTTCATTGACGCACCAGCTGCAGTTTGACATTTATTATTGCCTTCTATAAAACTCTTCAATTTTGGTTAGACCATTTTGGCCCAAAGTTACCACAGTTACACGATTTGCTTAACCATGGCAGAAGAGTTGTACTTCACCATCAAGAGGAAGTATGCACAGATGATCTACGACGGACTGAAGTACTATGAATGCCGAGCAGCGACTCCTAAGTTGATGGACTTGGTGCAGAGGAATGTCGGCCGTGGTGAGTGTACTGTGTTTTTCCACTGGTACAGTCAGAAGCGCCTGAAGTGCCAACTCTTAAAGGCCCTGCCTTTTGAGAACATTGGCAAAATGCTGCAGACACTCACGCCAAGTATGGTTTTGCCGGACCACAGTCTGGAGGAAGCATTGGCTTCTTGTATGCATTAGTCGGCAAGTTTTATACAAGTGCCCTGTACAAACAAACACAACATCATGTCAAAGAGAGAGAGGGAGAAATTGACAGTGTTAAACGCAACGCACCTACAATAAGTCTATCATAACATGTCCACAACATTGCTGTTGTGCATCAGGATGAGTACAAGAAGCTTGGCTACGACTTGACACAGCCTGTGGTTGCATTGGAGGTGGAGCCTGTGTGTTGGCAGGAGTCTTCGAATAAGCCTAATGATCGAATTCGACGAGTGATTTCCAAGCCAAAGGCCAAGCAAACTGCAGCAAGGAAGAAGTAAATGGTCAGTGTAGTATGATTATCTGCACAGATGGCCCTGACGAGCCCAGCGATAATAGCATTTTGGAGGCTCTAGATCCAATAGTGGTCAGACATTTTGAGATGAATCCATGCGAAAAAGGAAGGATTGAAGCTTTGTTGTCAGGCTTTCTTTCCTGCATTGCCAAGCTGTTGCAACTGTTTGTACAAAAATGATCCATGTGAAGAAACGTAAATAGGGCTTTGTATCGTCCAACCAGCAGACCTAGTTGTTGCTTTTGCAGTCGACTTCAGGCAACATTACTGGTCTACCACTTCAGGCAGCATTGCTGGTGTCAGAAGCTTTGCTGGCTGTTACTCCAACACTTCAACATGTTCGAAATTGAAAAGTTACAGGTAAATGATTTAGATTATCGAAATGTTGTGTATTCATGTGTCATTAAATTAAATGACTATGTGATTTACATACTTTTTTTGGGATTGACTATTTATGACTTCGGTTCCAGCTAAAGCATCAGGCATCAGACACCTTGGGCAGGATTCCGCCCAACAATCAAATTTAGCTTTGTTAGGAACTACGAAACTTCAACTGAATTTGGGCAGGCTTCCACCCAACACCTGAAAGAGTTGAATTTTGAATGCATTGGGCTGGTATCCGCCCGACATGCAGACAAATTCATGTAGATTACATAATATTTANCAGGCTTCCACCCAACACCTGAAAGAGTTGAATTTTGAATGCATTGGGCTGGTATCCGCCCGACATGCAGACAAATTCATGTAGATTACATAATATTTACCACATTTTTGTTCAAATGCATTGGGTTGGGTTCCGCCCAACAGTGCTTTGAAACAATATTCACATTACAAGACATATGTCAAATGCATTGGGCTGGGTTACGCTCGATATTCTTTCAAAAAAATCCCTGCATATATTTAGGTTACAATATTGATTTTGAATACACTCATGCATTGGGCTGGGTTCCGCCCAACAATCAAACGTATTACAAAAGTTTCAATGCCTCGGGTTGGATTCCGCCCAACATTGATTGAAACAAGATTTACAATTAGAAGACATGCATTGAATGCATTGGGCTGGGTTCCGTCCAACATTCTTTCAAATCATTCCGTTCATGCATTGATGAATGTTAGAATACCCATTTTGAATGTATTCATGCATTGGGCTGGGTTCCGCCCAATAATCACANAACATTCTTTCAAATCATTCCGTTCATGCATTGATGAATGTTAGAATACCCATTTTGAATGTATTCATGCATTGGGCTGGGTTCCGCCCAATAATCACACATTTACCAAAGTTTGAGCGCCTTGGGTTGGATTCCACCCAATAATCAAACATAATATTACCAAAGTTTAAATACCTTGGGTTGGATTCCGCCCAACGGTGAGACAAACATACAACCACACCTTCAACCACACCCACCATAACCCTGAACCAGTGTCCCTTTGTTGATCTTGAGGCATCAGACTTTAGTGCTGCAATTTCCAGAGCGCCATCATCGACACCCAGGCTGGGACAGCAGCCAATTCAATTCCAATGTGCCAAGCAGACAAATCAACATGATCAAGAAGATTGTGCCTGTAATCAATAGCTGAAGACCGACTGGTCTAGGCCAGGTGTCAAATGCTTTGGCCATCAGTTCACACTCATCAATTCAAAATCAGATAAATTAATTATATGGAAGTCGCTCACTGACACAGATCTTCAAATATCAGCCTTTGTTTTGTTCGACGCATTGGGGTTCAAACAGCAGTGCGACAGTGCCTCATCGAGCATNCAAATATCAGCCTTTGTTTTGTTCGACGCATTGGGGTTCAAACAGCAGTGCGACAGTGCCTCATCGAGCATCAGTGTTGGACCAGTCCAGAGACAGTCCTCCCTTGGCATTTCACCATGGGGCCACGAAGGGCATCAACTACTTCTCAATCCAGCAAGACCTCTGTCAAGCAGGACAAGTTGAAGGAGCACCAGGCCCGCAGCCAGAAGATGAGTGAGGCCATGACCCTAGAGAATCTTGTGGATCGGNTCCAGCAAGACCTCTGTCAAGCAGGACAAGTTGAAGGAGCACCAGGCCCGCAGCCAGAAGATGAGTGAGGCCATGACCCTAGAGAATCTTGTGGATCGGTTGAAGGATCGCCCAACGATTGTGAGCCACATCTACAACTTGTTGGAGATGGGAGCCTACGATCAAATCGATCAGCCAGAGAAGGTTGACCAGGACAGCCTTCCCAAGTGCTGCAACAAGTTTGCACTGCTGAGCCGGGATAATGTGATGCAGCTCATCGAGCACCTGTGCCCCACTTTTAAGGAAGGGCTCCATGCAATCAATGCACAGTCCAAGATCTCCAAGAAGGAGCTGCTTCAGACCTTTTGCTATATGTGCCACGTTGCCAGTGACAGTGCATTGCCGAGCAAGAGCTGGGCGTCATTGAAGAAGTTTGTGCAGGAGAGATGGGAGATGTATGGGANTTTGCTATATGTGCCACGTTGCCAGTGACAGTGCATTGCCGAGCAAGAGCTGGGCGTCATTGAAGAAGTTTGTGCAGGAGAGATGGGAGATGTATGGGAAAAGGCTTGGAGACCATGAGCCAGAAGATGGAATGACCTTTGCTGAGTGGATCAAATCAGCCCATGCTTCCTACTGGCAGGTGGAGGGCACCAAGCTGAAGTTCATCACTGGGGCAGCTGCCAATTTACCGGCTGAGTTGCAGAAGCTTGATGATCTCTCCATCAATGACGGCATCAGCGTCTATGAAGCCTCTGTGGGATGTGGCATGTTGAAAGTGAAGTGCACAGAAGTGTTTGGGCCGGCCCTCAAACAGATCGATCTCCCATGGTGGAGAAGAGAGGTGCAGCCAATGCAAGCACCATCATCATGTCCTTCTCTTCCAGGTACTCTGACTCCAGTCACCAGCCCTGGTTGGCCTATGGCCAAGCAAGCTCCAGCTGCAGAAGCCATTTTGGAAGCGACAGCTAAGCAATCTTGTGCGCAGGTTGCAGCTAATCTTGTGCCCTCCGCTGGAGCTCACCCAAAGGAGGATGACAAGGTGGATGATGATGTTCTTTCGATAGTGGAGGATTTGGAGGCCCAGATGGCCATGGATGATGACTCCGACCCTGATATGAGGTAAGCAGTTAGTTGATGACAAGCTTCTGGCACAGAGCTTTACTGCAAAAGTGTCCAGATGACAAAATGGATTGGTTGCGAATGCCATCAGCGGTGATTAGCTGGAAATGGCTGAATGACATACAAATTTGGGTTTTGCCGTGACTTTGAAAGAAGTCAGTGGCGGGGTGTTTTGCAGGTTGACTGCAGTGGATCACAACAACAAGACTCACTCACAGAGAGGGAAAAAGCAGCTCATCAGTTCTCAGACTCATGTGTGTCCAATGTGTTGCATTTTTCGCGCACGCAATGCTGACCACTGTCCATTGTTCCTTGCCATGGGAGATGGTTTGATTCACAACGCGTTGTCAAGAGTCAGATGACTGTGTGGATCATGACCTGTGGCCAGGCCGTTGCAACTTTTGGCCGAGTGTGGGGCCCTGAAGCAGCTATTTGTTCGAGCATTTGGATTGGTAGGTTCGTGTACATATTTGAACTTGAAGTTGATTCATGCCATTGTTGGGCCATGTTCATGGCAAGCAACTGCTAGTTCTAAGCACTGTAGCAGTCATGCCACATAGGATGATTTTCCGCAAAGTTCACTGAAATGGATTTCAGGCCTGACCTGATCAAGTCAAGTTGAATCTGGAAATGTACAAATTCAGAATTCAGCTGAATAAGCCTTGTGAAGATTATTGATGTTGTTTCCAAACTTGGCTATCAAGGTCATGTTTCCTGAAACACTGATGTTGTGTTACTTATGTTATGTTAAAATGATCTATCAGAATATTGTTGTTTTTTGTCTATGTTTGAACATCAGTTTTGAAGTTTGACTAATGATACAGTGGGAAGGTAACCCTGCACTGAAACCATGAAACATCAGGGCACTTTGCCACATTAGTTTTTTTCCATCCCCCCCCAATTTCTGCAACATGAGGTTTATCAACCAGGGGACGGACAAACAATGATGTTCAGGTTTCCTAATGGGATCTAATGGATAAGTTTATTGGTTTGCACTGGGCCACAGTTTTTTCTGACTCATTGAGTGAAATCCATGTGCCTCTAGCTTTAACTCACTGGTTGGCCTCTTATTGTTTCCTGCAGTCATCCACAGGGTGCATGAGTGAATTTTCAAAAGAATGTCAGTGTCAGTTGCAAGAGAAACACAACATCATGTTTGTGATCATAGTTCACAACGACTGTGACTGGCCCGGGCATCATCATGGATAAATGACAAGTCATTCATTTGCCTCCAGGTCGTTCATGGCCTAGACCTTTAGTTGTCTCCATTGTGTTGACCTCAGACCCGCACACACTCTCATACAAACTGTTCACAATCAGAGCATGATAGACACTAACCGTGATTTGTTTTCTCACAGCATTTTTCAACCATTCAGAATTTAGATATATTGCGTGAATAATAGGACAACAGTTCATCTAATATATGTGCAAGTTAAACTCATCAATCATGACAGAAGCTAGCTGCAGTGAACATCACTTCTGAGACAAGGCACTTGACAGAATAGCTTAAGTTCATGTTTTCCAGTTCATTTCATTTGTCATGAGTTTTACTTTCATGGTCAGAATTTCACACATGCCTCAAAGCAAAACTGAATCTGAACTGACCAGTTTGCGCAAAGTTGGCTGTTCACACCATTTGTGACTGCAGTCATTTAGATTTTCTTACATTGGTGTCAGACAATGAATATAGATGATCTCTGGCGTGTCATCCTACACTGCCCAGACATATGCACAGAAACTAGGCATGTGACAATGTGCCAAGTTAGTTTTGTTTTATTACTTCAAAATGTACGAGTCAGATGCATAGTCAGTTTAGTTTGCCTGATTTTTGAAATCAAAACATATATTGCATGTTCTAAGGACTACATAGATTCACACTCTGCCGCCTTTTCTGGTGCTGCCATGGGGGTTCGCAGCCAGATGAGGAATAAAGACTTGGGCATTTCCCGCCCAGCCTCTAGTTGGGCATTTTTTGTGAAAAATCGCAATGAGGCCTTTGCGAGCCAGAGACGCCGCAGGTTACATGGGAAGCAACCTGTTCTCACAAAGCTCACCACCACCCAGCTCTCTCTGGAATGGAAGAACATGTCCAAAGCAGAGAAGCAACCTTTTGTTGATCAAAGTGTCGCAGCTGCGAAGGCTAACAAGTCCCAGAAGGACAAGATACTGCAGAATCTACATCAGGCTATGCCGGAACCTATGACAATGACTGCCTCTGATGACACTGACATCCTTGGATTGAAGTTTCCATGGGGATTAGAGATGCTGGAGGTTCAGTCTGTGTTGGGCAAAGGCACCTATGGGGTTGTGTACCTGGGGGTCAGCAGTGTCAGCAAATTTCACATTGCTATCAAATGCAGTTCTACTACCAATCCCAAACGAACAGTTTCACCTGAAGAGCATACGCTGGAGATGTTGGGTGAGAAGGAGTGGCTGAGGGAGGTTTGCCATCATCCCAATGTTGTCCAGTGCTTTGGAGTTGTTGTTGGGGCAGATCATCAAGTTGGATTGGTGCTTGAGCTTTGTCATCAAAACCTTCTCCAGTTTTTGGACGAAAGACCACTGGTTGTGACACAGTCAACAGCTCCTCCAACGGCACTTTTGGTTGAGCGAACAGCGTTTGCAGCACAAGCAGCTCTTGGGTTGATTCACTGTCACCAAAAAGAAGTTATACATTGCGACATCAAGCCAAACAACTTTTTGTTGAGTGACGGGAGCCGTCCAGGGACACCAAAGGTCATCAAGCTTGCTGACTTTGGATTGGCCAGGAAGTGCCAGCCTGGATGTGGTGTTAAGGTCAACGGGGCGAAAGTGTACAATCGTTTTTATCGCCCGCCAGAATGCGACAGTGACGTGCACAAGGCCCTTGCTGCTCATGACGTCCCATGTCTCCTACACTCGTATCTGTTTCAAGTAGTTGAAGTCAAGTCCAATCATCAAGGGCTTTACAATGACAGACTGTGAAAACTGTTTATGAGAAAACAGATTGATTGTTGAGGCCATGTTTGTTGTGTTAATTACAGGCACATTACCCTCTTGTTTTTCCACTACCCTGATAGGTCGTCAACATCACCTTTGCAGCCGATTGGTGGGCCTTTGGGTGCACATTCTTTGACGTGTTTGCTCTGGGAAAATACAGGCCATGTTTCACACAGGCTGACATGAAGAGGAACACGGAATGGATTCAAACCATTCTGAAAAGCAGAGTGAAGTATTCCATGTCTTTACAGAAGTGGCTGGGAGATTTTTTGGAAACCCTCCCTTCCAAACGAACATCTGGAGAGACCACATTCCAGATGTTCCACAGAAATGTCTTTGATTGATGTCTTATTAATCGAAAAGGTTGACAGCAATTTCCGAAACACAAAAATGCTCTTGAGCTCACCACCAAATCAGCATCCATCGAAGTCATTATGGGTATCGTTCTTCATGTAACCAAGCCAATGTGACTGCAGCCTCTAACTATGATACTTTGTGGGTCAGTGTTGCAGCACTGACAGTGTTTCCAATAGGGTCTGTTACATGGTGACTGATGACGTTGTTTGTGTGATTTCACTCAGCACCACTGTCAATAGTGTACTGTGCAATGGGTGTTCGTACTTTTTTGACTCATGGAGTTTCACACTTACAACATTGACTTACAAGTTTTCACAGTAGTCATCAGTCTTCGTGCAGGGCGAGTTTTTGATCAATGTTGGTGCATGGGTGTTGTGACATCCACACCACTGACAGCTTTATTCCTACCATGCCGCAGCAGGGGAAAAGCTCGTGTTGTCCGACTCACAGCTCAGACTCATTTTTAGTGGCACCACTGCTTGAACATATGTTTTGTTATTTACTATCGGGATACATTCACTCATAGTTTTGTCATCACTGCTTTGACCAATGTTGTTGAACTTCTTGATCTCAGCTCTAGTCGAATTGCAGATGGTATGTTCCATGTGTCTGATCCGACCTGCGTGCTGGTTGGCCCTGTTCCCAGATCCCACTTCACCAGTTGGTTTCTGTAATTGCACATGGTGTATTTTATTCTTCCAACTTCTGTAGATCAGATGATCCTCATTCATATGTTTTGTGACTGAAGCTAATTATATCGTTTCCTACCCATGTTGAATTATTAAACTATTAAACAGTGAAACCAGCCACCTCAATTGCACTCAGGCAGATTTCCTACAGTCTCTATGTGCACCTGTGCACTTGTGGCTTGCATCAATGAGATGAACTTGCCTGCGGGAATGATTTTCAAGTCAACCCCCACTGGATTTTAACAAGACCAAATACCAATAACAACAATCTCATCATCAATCCAGCTATGCCACATTGGTGCATTTCATTCTTATCCCCAAACCTCTAAAATTTTAATGTGCGTCCCAAATACGTTAGCCGCCAATCACATAGCCTGTGGCCCAATGAAGTGCACAGTCAACACTAATGTCAACTTGACATTGCCGTGGTAAGGTGCAATGTTGAGATGGGGGCAGAGTCAGGCACAGAGATTGGTTCTTCCAGTGGTGATGATGCCTTCTTGGTCGCTATTATCCCCACTAAGTGCAGTCTCGTTGGTACCACCCAGAACATCATAATATGTTCATTCACCATAAGCCTTCAACTGGACATCACTGATGATGGAAAGTGTCCTTTTGGATGGTGACCACCTTTGAACAGAAATCACATGTAATTAATGTAGTTCATTAGCTTGTCACAATCCTTCCCACCTTCTACATGGACATATCTACCGGAATTTGATATTGCGCATTGATCCACACTCATTCATGTCTGATGATTTCACATCAATCACAACATGGTCGGTCACTTTATGTTCCTAAATCCCCTTCTGGTGCAAAGCGATTACATGTGCTTGTGGCCAGGCGTGTTTGGGCACCTAAATGGATTGTTTGGGCCCCAGACAGCAGCACTGTGTTTCTCACACAGCCAGTGTTGAGCATGACATGCAATGCAGCAATGCAAGTTCTCTAGAACCACTTCGCAGAACCGCAATCCATGATTCTAAGATGGGGTTCGCAGAACAAAGTTTTTGCCCACTAAGAACACGATTAGGGTTTTTAGCACCTAAATGCTGGGCCTTAGAACCAAGTCCAAGAACCATGGCTCAAGTTCGGTCAGAACCCCTTGCAGGGTTCGCAGTTTGTTGCCAAATTTCCAAAATGAAGCTGACCATGGTAGAGTTCAGAATTTTTGAGGCTGCCAGCCTGCAGACCAAAAATATGTTAAAGTTTCAACATGGCTCAGAATTCATAATCCACGTCAAGCAGAATAAGTCACAAATCCCTATAGCAAATGTATCTACATATATGTCTTTCTTGACTCAGATCCAGGAGTTGCCATGGAGCACCCACCAGATCCAACTGATCCAAACTCTGGATGTGTTGAAGTGGACCACCAAGATTGTATCGCTTTGGTCCGTCTTGAGCATGAAGAAGGTGCAAAGTTCTTGCTGAGAAACACCAAGTCAGGAGAACAGGTGACTGTGCAGGGACAACCTGTCCAGCTTCACTTTTCTGGAAATCGTGCGTTTGTGGTTCAATGTGAACAAAAGGGTGAGAAAACAACTTGGGTTCGTGATTTCTTGAAGAGATCTGTTTGGAGATCCCCTGACGGTGACGAATTTGTGTGCGAGCTAAGCAAAGATGGTAATGTCCGTCGATGGCTTTCAGAGATGGCCAATCAGAAGGANCCCTGACGGTGACGAATTTGTGTGCGAGCTAAGCAAAGATGGTAATGTCCGTCGATGGCTTTCAGAGATGGCCAATCAGAAGGAGATGTCAGTGGTGCCACTTCAGATTGGAACGAGTTGTGCTCAACTTCACATTTGGACCTTCAGAACGAGGGCAGTGTCGTCATCACAACGATGGGGGCAGGTGTTTTACGAGCTGTGCTGGTTTCTGAAGGCACTCAACCACAAAGCAGATCACAAGCATGTCTCCAAGAAGTGGCGCCAATCTTGGTGTGGAATGATGGCTCGAAGAGGGTTCAATGAAGGCCATTCACTGATCCCATATAGGGCCACCGGAGCCGACAAGAAGTTTGGGGAAGGCATGTGCTCCGACGAGCTTGCTATATCCACTCCGGCAACAATCCACTTCCTGGTGCATTTGAGCCAAAGTGATGCCGAGCTGGTCATTTTGGAATCCTTCATCAAAGAGTTTCTCCCTTGTGGATCTCTTGAGATCAAAGTGCCCGGCCAAACCTTGGAGGTCATGGTTCACAATGAAGGAACTGTGATGTCGGATGATTTCCAAAACCAAATCTTTCGTGAGAAGGGCTGGAGGTCTCCAGGCAAGTTTGGGTCACTACATTTGGCACACGTACTCAAACAGCTTGAGCCTTGCAAATCGTCACACAAGCTGTACCAGGCATTGCTGGTGGCCATGGGTGAAAGGATTGAACAGAAGTGGCTGCTGGGGAATCATGCGGGGCAGACCTGCGTTCGTTTACAGGCCAAGATAGCCAGGACCAAGTGCGAAGAAAGCTTAGCTGCAAAGGATGCACTGGAGTTGAAGAGGAAAGGGAGTAGTTCCAGTGACCTTCCAAGCACTTCATCATCGAAAAGGAACAAAACATCCAGCATGGAAGCATCTTTCACATCTCACGAAAGATACCAATATTGGCTGGCATTCCGCAGGGCTTTTCTCCAACACAGTCAAATCTGCCTGGTGGATGATGATTCAACAGTGGGAGGACGACACCGACAAGTGTCAGTCTTAATGAACTTGTGCAGTGGAGAGGCCTGCTGGGCTCCCCCGATTGCCGCTTGATTTTGCATAGTCATAATCATTGATTTTGATTTCACCCTCAGCCACTCTTTTTTTTGACAATATGGATTGACAGTGCAGGCATTGTTTGAAGAGTTTTGGCATGACATTGCATGGATGATGTTTGGTCTTCTGAGGACAAGATTGAGACTGCGTTTCGAGGGAAAGATGTGGGAGCTCCAGCTACTGATGATGCGAAAGAGGCTTGGCGATCCCTGGCAGAGCAGTGGGTTGCAAAGGAATTTGCCAATAAGCCAGTGCTGCCGCAAGATCAGACAGTGAAAAAAACGAAAATACACAGATTGGCAACCAAGCACCACCTGGCAGCCATAGACTATGTTCTTCGTTCAGTGACTGGAGAAGGACTGGCAAAATTCATTCCCCCAGACAGATTGCTTCAGCTTGACGAGGCCATCCAAAGTCAGATTTTATTCTCAACGCCCCCAGCTTTGTTTGGCAGATGTTTTGTTCATTTTTTTCAAGCACTTTGCAACATCACAGCTGTGTGACAAGGGACATGACATATCAGGATTTTCAAAACAAAACAAAATTAATATTTGGTATTATTCGTTTTCAACTACCCATTGTTTACCTCAACATAAAGAATACTTTCCTAAGTAATGAACCCTGTTGAGGTTGCGAAGAAGAAAGACGATCATGATTCAACTGGGCCACAGAAGAGAGGCAGGAAGAGGAAAACTGATTTGGAAGCTGCAGCTGCTACAGCTACTACCAAAGATCCAGGTCCATGGTTGCAGCGACCTATTTTGGTGCATTGCGAAGATTCCTACTCGGTGAACTGTGCATCAATGTCTTGGTTGCTGTCGCACGCCGAGGCAAGGTACCTGTGGCTGCCAGACCCATGGCATATGGTTCACAATGTTGGTCTCAACAGTGTGAAGGAGGCAAACTTCTTTGCTTCTGTGATCCTTACCTCCACTGCAATGGACGTGTCCTGGGGCCCATGGAACTCTGAGAAGTGGTTCAGGACATTGGGTCAAGGAGTGTCAGAATGGCTTTCACATACAGGGTCTGACGACCCAATTGTGCAGGTTCTGCTGCCTAGGATTGCTGAGGAGCAGGGCTGGGAAGAGGCCAATGCTACAGCAGAGGATGTGGCACATGCTGTTATGCACGCCAGGTTCATGACAGCCAAAGGTACAAAGAGCCAGATCACACGGTGGTGGGTTTGGCATGAGCGGTTCGCAAGTTGGATTGGGGAGGACTTGTTTGACAATGCCACCGAACCATCACGGAAGAGTGGTGAGTGGACCCTGCGATTGGTGCCGCTTTTGTATATAGGGCTTCAATTGAACTTTGTTACTGCTGGCGAGTCACGTCGAATCTTGAAGCCACTGGGCAAGGGCGTCTCCAACTTTGCTGACGGTGACTCAATCAGGTCTGCAAAGGAGCAGCAGGCTCGGGCAAGAGAGTCTTGCAAGAATTCCCTCCATCTTGCCACAGCACCTTGCCTGTTGTTTATTCCTTTTTCAGCCCAATTCCTCTACCTGAAATCAACACTGTGTGGAATCAAATTTGGATAATTAATGGATGTCAATAATATGGTTTACATTTCCCTGCGTTTTCATTCAAAAATCATTCAAATTCATAGATATATTATTCAAAACTCAATCAAAATACCCCCCAAGGGTTTTCACACAGACCCTTTAGAACCCTTTAGACTTCTAAGAACCCCCCCCCATGGTCCTTAGAACCTTATTAGGCCTCTCCTGGGGATGTTTTAGATCTTCAAGTTCTAACCTCTAGGGGCTTTTAAGCCAAATATATTCAAGAGATAGACTTCGGCAAAGTTTGTTGGAATCTGTCCCAAGGTAAAAAGCTTCGGGATCCAGAATGGCTGAGGGTGGGCCTAAGAAGGTTCTAAGGACTATCCCAGGGAGGTTCTTAGAGGTCTAAGGGTTCTAAAGGGTCTATGTCAACAATGCCTTGGGGCATTTTAAATGAGTTTTGAATAACATTGCTATGGTTTTTGAATGATTTTTGACTAAAAACACAGGGAAATGAGAGGTTCTAATAATGATGTTTGTGCAGCTTGTTATTAATTCTTGATTTCTTTGCATTTAATCTTTACCTCCCCAACTTGGATTCACAACCTGCTCTTACTCACTGACAGCTTAGACTGCTTGTCAGTTTGCAGCTGGCATTGATGATAAGAAAGGAATAGAAAGGATACAAAAGATTGGCCTGATCATAGCAGTTTCAGACTGTGTATGTCTGTGTTTTTGATCTGTGGCCAATCAATCAGTCAAAGTTGCTAGGTAGTTCCATCTGAGATTATTCAGTTATATACTTGGGGAGTCGCTTGTTTCAGTTGTGTTAAAATTAGTGGTCAAAATTAGCGTTGAAAGAAGATGCAGTGTTGTTGTCGAATTTTTGCCATCCTGGTTTCTGCCCAAGGTTGTTCATGGAGACAGCAGCATTCGTGCTGATGCCTTGACTGTGTTGTGTGTCCAGAAGGAGCTTCGACGTTGGTACGCAGAGCACCGCAAGACATTGCGGAGCAGGGAGCAATGCTTTCAATTCTACCTCAACCTTGCAAGTGGAGCCTCAGTTTTCAGGCATGTGCTTGACATCGGATCACTTACAGATGCACAACTGAGCAAAATTGGAGTGATCACGAACATGGAAGGGAATGAGGCCTATGCATCCAAAACTCTGGCCAATCATCCAATGGTTGCTTTGCAAGACGCTTTGGTCAAACGCATCTTCCAGCTGAAGTTTGCAGCGCAGAAGCATCGTTTGCAGGGTTTGGTGTTGTTCATGTTCGCCTACCCCTGGAAACTCATACTGCTGGCTCACCCAGATCAAGAGGCAAGGTCCTAAAATCAAGTAGCGCCTAAGTTCATCATTTTGACTGCGCCCTCCCTTCCGGACCACACAGCAACGCCACCCTGCTAGACCCATCATTATATTATGATAGTTTTGATTATTACATTGACTGACTGCAACTTGAAACTATGACTTTGACGTAAGATGAAATCAACATGACTCTTTTTATTTGCATTTTGTTTGCTGACTCAGAACAATAGTGGTGAACCTGAGTCTACACTGGTTTGCCCTAAACTTTGACAGTCGGCCGAACAATTTTGTCACATCAACTTTGTCATTTGTGGTTTGTTTCTTTAACCATACTGACCTTGCTGGACAGGTCAGAGAGTCTATGAGAAAGAAGATGCTGGCCCACAGAAGGATGTGGCTCAAAGTGACTGCAAGAACTGATGCATGGTGGTTGAACTTTCAACGACGAAGCGTTTTGAGATTTACCTTGGCATCTGAAGCAATGGAGACTTTGCATAGCGGTGCAGATGTGGATGGGCTAACGAAAGTTTTAAAACGCATCTTCATGAATGTTGGGCACTCTGGGCTAGTGGAAGACGCATTTCAGCGAATGCGCAGACAAGAAGATCTCAATGAGTCTGGGCCAAGGATGGCGTCCAACCGCTTGTACAAGATACCATCAGACGCTGGCCTTTTGGAATCAGTGTACAGCTTTCATGAGGTGAAAGCAGAAGAGATCCCGGAAAGGAAAGTTGAAAGCTTACCTCAGGGGTTCTTTAGCCCTGGGGTATCAGAGACATCACTTCCCCTCACAGACATTGCGTCATCTTCCGCGACTTCACATTGGGCATCCTTTTCCCCACCATTCCTCCAATTCGCAGAAGACTTGGCCGTGCTGGAAAATCTTCACGATAAGCCCGACAAAGTGAACTGCATCTGGAGGACAGCGTTCTTGCAGCAGAACTTGATTTGCAAACACAAGAAAACAGAGGGACACTTCCTGTCTTTCGGGACTTCATCCTCTGGTCATTGCGCCCTGCTATGGCCAGTGCAGTCATCACTCTTGCACTTGAAAAAAAAGACACTGACTTTGTTCACGATGAAGATGATCACAAGCCCTGAGCATTTGAAATGGCTGCCTGTGATTGACTTTTCCGAGTGGGTCATTGTGCCCACAAACTTTTTGTCGCCGTTGCACATCTATGCGCAGAATGCCAATGCGACTCCAGGTTTCTACCCGCATGGCTTCATGATTCAGTGCGAGAAGGAGACTCCGCTCTTGAAATACGCAGCCCAAAA
Source organism: Symbiodinium sp. clade C Y103 (assembly GCA_003297045.1). NCBI lineage: Eukaryota > Dinophyceae > Suessiales > Symbiodiniaceae > Cladocopium > Cladocopium sp. clade C. The sequence goes on along the minus strand of BGPT01001244.1, from coordinate 64,506 downwards.
AGGGTTCTGGCAGATCAACCTGACCATTCTCAAGAAGCTGTGCAAGGATTTCTCAACACTCCGCATGTTTCCTGTGTCTTTTGTAATTCAATAGCCAAAATGGAATACACAGTCAATGTTTTTTTTATATGTCATCACACTATAAATTTCTATTGTACTATTTTTGTTGTTGTTAAAGCATCAATATCATTTTTTGATGGTATATAATATGCATTTTGGAAACATCAGAGTGAGTAAGTTCCCAACATTGCAGGAGCAATTGCTTGTGGAATTGTCTGATGGTGCTCCCCGAGCCGAAGTGGTGTTTGCCGCGACGAAGCACATTTTGAAGATCAATGATCAACAAGTTGCTGAGTTGATGGGGCAAATAGCTGATGACCATGATGAGGATGAGCACTGTGAACTTCTGGAAAATCCACAATTCATGGACTGTGTTCACAGTCAAGACGCGGACACAGTGACTGCACATGTTGAGCGAGTGAAAGCCAATCAAGAGATGATCCGTTCGACAAGGCAATACTTGAAGAAGCAGATCATGACAGATGGCTCAAAACCGACAAGAAAGCCATGCAATTTCCAAGCTGTTGAAACCTGGAGTGCCTCTATGGCAGAAGGGCTGTCTCCACCACAGACAAAGTTTTACAGAGACAATTGGAACAAAAGGTGGCTGTGTTGGTGCGGAGATGGTCCCATCAGCAAGAGGTGGTGCCGGTCTCGAAGTTGGGGAATCACAGGAGATGACAACAGATGCATTGAGGAGCTTCTGAAGCTGGCTTGGCAGAGACACACAGATTTGACTGGCGAAAAGTGCCCAATTGTCTTTGAAACAGTGTCGGCTGAAGCTTCGGGGGCCAAGAAGTCTCCATCTTCGGCAGCACCACCTAGTACTGCTGCCAAAGCCAGCCCAAAGGCCACTCCTTCTTCTCAAACATGACCCCTGCCACCAGAAGATATTGAAGATATGTTCGATGCGGTTTGCAATTTACCCAGCTGTGGATTGTCCTGACGCACCATTTTTATTTGGTTTTGTTTTGAACAAAATGGCCAGAGGTCACTTGGGAGAGTCATCGAGTGGCAAAGTTTATAGTTAAGACAACTATCAATGTATCACATGCAAAAAGATTGCAGCCACAATGCAAAGCCAATAGAAACCTGACAATATTTTCCACACATCAAATTGTTTCATGATAGAGATATGTGCCAGTGTTGAGCTACAAGCATTGTGTTTGCTTCAAGGGTTTTAAGTCTTGAAGTTCGTTCATGTTTGATGATAGATCAGTTGGAAGAAAACCACTGACCACACATGACAAATTGCAAACGTGGCAGGCAATGGTCCAATCATTTTTGGGTTCTGACAGTGCGGCCAACAAGACAGGGACCCTTTGACAAATGCCAAACTTCTTGGATGTTTACTGCGCCAGACTCTTGCAATCCACCAGAACAATTTTCTTTTGATAAGCAAGTATAAATTATATCTGATGTCAACAGTCAACCAGAGATGCGTTTTGTTTTGTCCAAGAGAAGTTGGCATTTGACAAATTTTTGACACCTGCCTTTGCATTCAGCAACAGACAGTTAGTGGTCGGGCATTGCTGGGGTGCTGTTGCGATGGAGCATTCTGCTCGTTTGGTTAAAACACTTTTCGAGCTGAGCTGTGTATTGACATACAAGCTTGTTTGTTGTAAAGGAAAAGATTGCCAGTGTGTGCTTGACAATTGCATGAGTCACTGATCATTTTTTGGTTTGACCTCCTTGCTTTGATTCGTCCTAGGTGTGGATGCTGGGAACCTACATGGCCAGACCCTCATCACTCATTCTGAAGTCTGTAAGTAATGTAGATATTTTGGTTTTGCTTGAGTGCAGGCACTGGACCAAACATTGAAAGCACATCAAGGGTTTTGATTGCCAGTGGGTCAGCAAGGCTGGAATTCAGTTGAAGTTTGCAGCCTTCTAGGAAACTTGCTTCAGATTCATGGGTAGAGTGTTGCAAGAAGTATGCCCATGCGATACGACTCCAATGTTTGCTTCCCATGCGCACCTAACTCTCTTCTTGTCAATTTCAGTTTGGTGTCGGATTTCCTGCAGTTGTTGCTGTCGCTGCTGTTGTCGTCATTGGTATTGCCATTTTCAGTTCTCTGCTGTTGTAACTTTGGGTTAGGTTCCCCTAAATACCCAGTTCCAGCAGAAGCGTCAGAAGCCTTGGGCAGGATTCCGCCCAACAATCAAACATAGCGAGATAGACACTACCACACTTCAATTTCATTGGCATGGCTTCCGCCCATCATCCAAACCATTTGAAATGTGAATGTGTTGGGCAGGGCCTCCGCTCAACATCATTGATCAATTCCGCCAAATCTTTTGGGCTAAATTCCACCCATCATTCACATTACTAGTACAAGACTTACTTTGAATGCACTGGGCTAGGTTCTTCCCATCAGTTCACCACCATGATTCTATTACCAACAGACTTTACAACTACCAAACTTTAAATGTGTTGGGCTGGATTCCGCCCAGCATTCTGACAACCAAACCATCAAGTCCCTAACCGAAAGAAGGGGTCGCACTGCAAGGGGTTTTTCTACAAGTGGTTTTTAGTATTCAGTAAAAAAAACCCAAGGAGACAAAATAAGACAAAATAAGAAAAATAAGAAAAATAAGAAAAAATGCATTTTTGGATGTGCATCAGGCCATCTAAGTTTCGAGGAAATTTAATATTATTGTATAGTTAATTCCTAGAGGACGCTTTGCTCCATTCAAGCTCAACTTTAACTTCTCTAACTTCAGGTGTTGAAAGGTAATGGGTCCAAATTTGGCCCCGAATTCCTA